>OX101788.1:28683688-28732113 GCA_944452715.1 Ophion slaviceki
AGAGGGCGAGCGATGAAGAGGCAGGGAGAGAGCGAAGGAAGAATAAGAAGCGGAGCAGGAAGAAGAATTTTGCGGGCACGGGTGCACCGAGCGTGACAGTGGGTGCAAGCCAAGAGAGCACACCTGCCCATTCCTCGAGAGAGCTTCGTCTTCGTTGCCTCGAGACTGTACAAGCGCCCTCTGTGATTTATGCGAAACAAAGATTTAAAACCGCGCGAGCGAAGACTTTCGGGAGAGCGACAAGTGTGGAACTATGAGCACTGGGTAATCTTCTTGACTGGTGCGGGTATTAGGTACAGTTGCCTAAGTATCTCCCGGGTTTGAGAAAGCTTGGGGCCCACAAACAGATCGATTTTCGATATTTTATTATGGTGGGAGTGTTGGCGTGACGAGGTTGGGGTTTTACACGTCATTGATACATAGTCTTGTCATGTGTTAGTTTTTTTTACAGTTGAATATTCATAAACAATGAGGTTTTTCATTTGAACTGAGTGTCACCGTTGCTGCATGGCCAATTGGTGTAGGAGGCTCTGGCAACTAGGGTAATCTGAAATGGAAGATAAACCGTTTTTAGCATAATAATATCACTTTCATATGACCGGACACTTTTTATTTATTTTGAAAATCATGAAAATAACCAGCCGGAGAAAAAAATTGAGAGTCGACAGAAAGGAAAAAAATTGATCGGTTGTTGTTAACAAATGGGTACACCGTTTAGCTCGTGGTACGATTGGTGGGGATCAATTGGAGGGTCTGCATGAGCTTGGCCCTAAAAGAAACGTCGATTTTCAATGTTTTTTCTGATGGGAGTGTTGGCATCACGAGGTCGTGTTTTTACACATAATTGATACATAATCTTGCCATGTGCGACTTTTTTTTAATGCTAAAGATTCATAAACAATGATGTTTTTTCATCCAAACAATACAGTTGTACCGCTGCTGCACGGCCAATCGGCGTAGGAGGTTCTGGCAACTAGAGTGATCGGAAATGAAAAATAAACAAATGTATTTTTAGTATAATAATGACACTTTCATGTGACGGGATACTTTTTTTATTTTGAAAATTACGAAAATAGCAAGCTGTGGGGAAAAATCGGTTATCGACAAAAAGGAAAGACCTTCAATCGTTTTTTTTATCAACAAATGTTCAATCGTAATAATCGTAACTAATGCTCTGTCCGAATTTGACGTGGGCGATCTAAGCCTCCACAAAAATCAACATAAGTCCGTCGATTTTTGGAATTTTCCCAAAACTGCGTTGCGAATTAAAGGTAAGACCCGAGGCTATAAAACTATGCAATATAATAAACCATGTAACATAAAAAATCATTTAAATAGATTTTTATAAATTCAAAGCTTATGCAAACCCTTGAATCATTTTATCCATCGCGCCTCACACAGCACCACTGACGGGTGCAAACGAAACTACTCGTCAGCCATGTTGAGTAGCATGAATTACGAAAATGTGCTACGCCTGCGTCATAAAATATTCAACGACTAAATGTTTGATCATTTTTTACTAACTTTTTTGTCACATTAATAGAGCTTTGCTATATAGCTGCGGCTAGCCGTCCGGTTATCGGACGAATAAGCACATGTTATTCGTCCGGATAGCGGCTCAGTTCACGCAGTTCACGCTGTACAACGCCGCAAACAATCGAACCCAAACGAACAAACCTGAACAAACAAATCCAAACGAACAAACCCAAATAAACAAATCTAAACAAACAAACACATTCCAACAAACAAATCCAAACAAACAAATCTAAACAAACACACTCCAACAAACAAACCCAAACAAACAAGCAAACGTATACAAACAAATTCAACCATCCCCAAACAAAATGATAAAGATTTGGTTCGGACGAATACATGTGAATTATTAGTCTGGATAGTTTGTTTAACAATTTAACACATTCTATCCAGACGATTATATATATGTTATTCGTCCGGGTACTAGCTGACACGAATCACAATAATAGTTACGTCTACTGGAAATACGGCGTGAACTGAGCCGCTATCCGGACGAATAACATGCGCTTATTCGTCCGATATCCGGACGGGGAGACACTCCGTTGCTAAATTCATTATTACACAATTGAAATATTGAGTTACAGGAACAGAAAAGTAGGTCTTCGTCTCGAAGGATAGCACAGACATTTTTTAAACGGCGTGCACTGCTTGGTAGTTCTAAAGAAAACATTTTCTCTAAATTATATACCAGCAGAGTTGTTCCATAATCGCATCGGTACGACTTAGGAATAATTAAATAGTTATTTTGAGTAGACTTTATTTTGCTCTGGGTTCGCGATCTTTGCACCGGAGTCAACACGCAGACCATAAATTATGGATGTGACAATTCCGCTCCATCGCGACCGCGCTGTTAACTTGTGGTAATTATGAGTACGATTTGGGATTGGCTTGGTACGAGAGAGGAAAAATATTCATAAATTGTACTTTTTGAATGTTTTCCCAAAATGTGCATACATTGTGCGCGTATCGACCACTTGTTCACTTTGAGTTCGTGGCATAGAAATAAAATTAATATATTGACGGCTAAGTCAAATCGTCTTTGTCCACCATCGAAGGTATTGCAAATAAAAACGATAATTCTCGGCGGGTACGACTTACAAGGAACATCACTTTGGTGTCTGTCTCAAACATTTTTGCTCAAACTTATGTATATGGTAGAGCATTTCAAACTATTAGACACGTAATTTTTTTGATCGGCGGAAAAACAATTTCTAGGGTGAAATCACCCCTCAAAGTGAGTCACGTTAAGGGGTAACTGCAGTCTCACCTACAAGCAATTAACGATATCAGTGAGACAAAAACGAACATTCTCGCCAAAACTGTCAATTTCTATTAAAAATTATCGAATGTGTGCGGAACACGTTTTTCGCTTTTAACTGGGGTAATTTTAAACTTTGTATAAAAACTCCGTGATATATGTAGTCGGCAGAAAATTTTCGTCGGATAGACCCTTAAATCATCTGATAGTCGAAAAAAAGGTTTCTACCCTTTTGGCCACTTTTTCGAAATCGCCAAAATCCTGTAATTTTAAACAGCTATTGTGGCGGTCCTATTTGAGTCACGAAAATTTTTGCGGGGATTTTGGAAAGGATTTATGAAGTTTTAGAAAACGCCACTTGATAGATTTCGATATCTTAATGAGTTTTTCCAGATAGACCACTTGAAAAATGGCCGAAAAAATGCGAAAATGTATGTATGGAAAAAGTCGCGAAGATCGACGATCCGACTTTGAAACTTCGCCAAAAATCGAGAAATAACTGTAGCTCGATAAATCAAGGGGCAATTTTTAGAGCAAACGATCGCGAGGAGAATGCGCGTGGAGCGTAGTTTTAAATAGAAGGGGAAAATAAATGAGCGGCCATAGAGAAACAAAAAAAAAACCTTTTTTCGGCCAAAGTGTGGAAAAAATGTGGATTTTTAATGTTTTTTTAAAAGTCTATACTATAGTTGTATATTTACCCCCCGAATACGAATTCACCATACATTGTCCCCGAGATTCGCAGTTTAAAAAAATCATGAAATGGTTGTGACAGAACGATTTTCGCGTTTAGCCGGCATAATTTTGAGCTTTCGACAAAAGTTGGTGATTTTCATAATTGACGGAAAATTGCCCATCGGATAGAGCTTAAAAATACTGTAAGCGTTGAAAAAGGAATGTCCGTAAACTTTATTTTTCGATGTTATCCCCGCTTCAAAATGTATCCCATTTCATTCAATTTAAGGGGTTTTCCCACTTTAGATGCTAAAGAGACTATTTTTATGATTTTTTTTCTAGATTTTTGTTATAGATATTGATATGAAAGGTGTTATACTTTCGAAATATATTTTTTTTAAATGTATTTATTGAAGTCACTATTTATAGACGAAAATGGTAGTTAAAAAAATGTCCTAAAAAATTGTAGGTCTGCGCTGTTGATGAAATCTCAGAGATGGATCATCCGAAACAAAAAAATCAAACGGTTTTAGATTCAGTATGTTAATGGCTAGAGCGCATATCACACGATTTATGATATATGCAAAAATAACAAAATAGCGGACATTTTTCGAAAAAACAAAAACGTGTTTTTTCACCGTTTCTGTCAAAAAATAGTAAACATCAACATTTTGAAAAATCATTGACATGCGCTATAGCTATATTTAAAGAATATGTGGTTAAAATTTCATAAGGATCGGTTCAGTAGTTTTGAAGACTTTATCAAGAAGCCGTCGAAAAATGTTGTTTCGAGAGAAACGCGTTCAAAGTTTGGTTAGATTACAAAAATACATAAAAAAATGTTTTTTTTTAAATGTATGTCGAAGATTTATTTATTAAGTGTAATTTTCGTTAATTTTCGTTATTTTTCCGTGCACCTGAGTGGATTTGATTTTTGTTTCACTGAAATCGGGACTCAGGTAAAACTGCAAAATCGGCCATTGACTTGTTTCACTCTAAGGGGTGTTTGCGCCCGTTAAAACCAGTTTTCCACTGATTAAAAAAACGTAGCTAATGGTTTTTGAGACTACCAGTCAGTCTACTATATACACGAGTTCCGACAAAATCAAAGGCGGACACCACACCGATGTTCCTTGTTAGGTAGGTCCACCCTACACTCTCGCTTCTTGACTTTATCCAGGCTCTACACCGATCGAAAAAAGATATGATGGAAAATTTTTCCATGGTTTCATAAAAATTTTTATTTTATTTTTTCCTCGTTTTCATGGAAACAAAAATCAGCACCTTTCATCACAGTATCAAAAATCCTAAACTTAGTAGCGTATTAAGTAAGTCAGAAGCTTACGATGTTTTGTGGTAATTTAAGTATCACAACGACGATAAACAAATAGAAACAGTTTTGGGGATGTGACAATCCGCAAGACTCGTTATTTCCGGTCTTACAAGTGAGGCAAAAAAATAAAATTCGAAAGCCAGGGAGAACTAAATCGAAGAACAAAATGTAGACGCGTATACAGGCTCAAGTGCGATAAAACGCTACCAACGCACCATGACGTTCGTGGATTATGGTACGGGCGAGTTTTCAATTCGAGATTCGAGCACTTAAGGTGCGGTAGAAACAAAATATCATTTCGATACGCGCCTATCGAATGAGATGGTTTAGCCACGATGAAACCGGCAATTTTCGCGAAATTCCCTCGAGGCGCACTTACCAACATTATGTACACGAATATACACACGTACATTACCGGCGAAACGTATGGATATACTTATCGAATTTTCGACCGGACCCAAAACTTGCAGATTTCTTCAAAGAAAAAAAACGACAAGAAAATGTTCGAGATGAAATTCAAAGGATACGAAAAACCACCTCCGTTATATATTTTTTTTCTTATTCTCTACCATGTTTTGCTCACTAGATGACGCGGCAAATGGTTGTTTTTTTGCACGTTCTTCCTGCTCCCATAAACTCGCGTATTTTTTTTAAGAAATATCAAAAGGACTGTCTTTAGAGGGAGATCCAAAAGGGAGCGGAATTTCGACCAATTCGTTTCGAAAAAGATTTGATTTATGTCCACAAGGTTTTCCATCCTTTTGCAAAGCGGTGAAGAAGTTTAAAATTCGGCTACTGTGCGGTTGAAAATAAACTAAAGTGAAAAAAATGAACATAGATCAACGCTTGGAAATAAAATATCGATAACGAAAAAAACTCTAATGAAAAAAACTGAACGTAGATCAGAGCTTGAAAATAAAATACGTAAAGCGAAAAAAAAACTGATAAAAAACCATAGATCAAAGCTTGAAAATAAACATCCAAAGTGGAAAAAACTCCAAAAAGAAATAATTGAGCATAGATGACAGCTTAAAAATAAAATACAAATTCTGTTTCTATATCAGTTCTGTTAAAAAATTCTCAAAAAGTGTGCCTACATTTTTGGGTCGCAGCTTGACGAAAAAAATACAAATTTTATTTCTATAGCTGCTTCTGTTCAAAAACGCCCAAAAAGTGTACCTGCACTTTTCGCCTGTAGTGTACGCGCACTTAAGTACGGTGGTATCATGTATGAGCACAGGAGATAGAGATCGGACGTTTAAGAGAAGAGATCAGCGAGTGAACAGAGACGTTAAACTCGAGTTTTGGTGCGTCATTTTGCGACCGTAACCGTACACTTGTATACGAGCGCGGGCGCCGTATTGTCCCGTACTGTCGAATTCAAATATCCTTTATATACGTACTATATGTTTTTTCGCAAGCGCGAATGAAGAAAGAGAGAGAGAGAGAGAGAGAGAGAGAGAGAGAGAGAGAGAGAGAGAGACAGAGAGAGAGAGCCATAAAAGCAGACGACAAAGTAATGCGATAAAAGACAAGTCCGTCTGTCTTGTTTTCTTCCGGAACAGAGAAAAGAGAGCGAAAGTCAGAGAGAGACAGAGAGAGAGAGAGAGAGAGGGAGAGAGAGAGAGAGAGAGAGAGAGAGAGAGAGAGAGAGTGCCCCATTTTAATCTTACACCAGACTTATTTCGAAAAATACTGCTCCGATCAAGTATTGAGTATAATAAAACTTTTCAGGGGGGAGAGTTCAAAGGGGGACGTTGAAAAAAAAATGTTGGTCCTAAATTCAAAACGGCATCGATGAAATGGCCGACATTTAAAAAAAATGGGAACATGACTTTTTCACCAAAAAATTTGTCAGTCCAAAACAACTTTCGTAGAATGTTTTTTTTTAATAAAATCATCTGCTTTTGGTTTTTCGCATGCCATTTCGACAATTGATAACTTTTTTACCACGTGAAAAAAATACTCTTCATTATTTGTTTTATCTAGAATAGTTTTCTTTTTAACCGTAAATGTTAAGGAAACTTTATGAAATAAGATCTTGTGCAGAATTTTCACACAAACCAATTCGAACATCTGATTTTGATAGCCTGCAGTGTAAAAAAAATGTACTACGCATATCGTGCCAATTACTTAAAAAAGTTGCTTAGTTATTGTCGATTTATGTCATTTGTAGAAATGGCATGCGAAAAACCAAAAGCAGATGATTTTTTTTAATAACATATAGCCCGAAATTTCGCAAACAGTGAGACTTTTACTAAACTGAAATTGCAGCATATAGTAGGACATGAGATCGTGAAGGATTCGGCTTCGGTCCGGTCAATGAAGGTTTTCCAAGGTTGTCGATGGAAATAAGAAGGTGTTTTTTTCTTTAACGTTTCGGCCCTCTGGTTCGGGTCCTCTTCAGAATATTTTTTTTTCTGTATAAATGATACTACACAGTTTTTAACAATCACGTTTGAAAAAGTTACATATAAGAGCGTTGTGTGTTATGGTTTAGTTATCTAAATGTTGTGTTATTATGTATAATAATTATGTTAGTTCTGCTTTAATTATAATTATATGAATATAGTATGGATGATTTCTTATATTGCGTTGTTTATTATTATGTGTATGTATAGGTGTGTGAAATGTAAAGAAATGAAATATGATAGTTAACTAACCTCGACGTTGTGGTATTTCAGGTTTTTTACACATATTTGGAAAGATGTTACGTCCAAAAAACATTATTTATGGAGATAAATGATGTTTAGTGGGAAGATGCTCAATAGATAGTTATTATCGTTTATCGGCGATTTTTTAAATCTGTAATGGATAGATAATTATAAGTAATTTTTATGTTTAATTATTGAAATATTAAGTATAAAAATTTCTTTGATCTGAGAAAAGTTTTAGTGAGGAATCGAAAGACTATGGTGTTTACCTATTGAGTTAGTTCTTAAGAATTTGTTATCTTTCCAAAATGAGCAAAAACTCGAAATTTACAATTTGTAGGACATGATCTAACCTATCGACAGTTGCAGGATTACAGATTCATAACAGGACACCCTGTATGTTTTTAATATTAAAGTCTATACAATGAGCCCGTAGAAGCGCCGGCGTTAATGCATAAAAATGTGACCGTAATAACGCGGGTCTCTCTTGAGCCTTCGAGAGCATATATACATGCATATACCCATACGAAAGACGAATCCACTCCGTTGTTCCGTTCCCAATGGGTTACTCGTGGTCCCATCATGCTCCTGACGAGATCGCGCCGAATATAAAAATATTAACGCATTAATATTTATGGCCTGGGGAATACGGCTAGGCTTTAGGAACGACATAAAAACCCATAACGTTTCGAAACTGCCAACACGCATACGAGACTGTTTTGGGTCCGCAGGGATATTCGGGTCCAAGGGCCCGACTTGACATTCCCGCTGGATTCATATTTTTTTAATGGCTCCCGCCAGGACGTCGTTTTACGTGCCGTCGAGTCGAGAACGGTGGATATAACGTATTACGTGAAAAGAGGTAAATACGAAGAAGAGAGAAAGGGAAAGAATAGAAAGTCAAAGTTTGAGTTCGGGTTTTCGATGCGTTGACACGTAAATCGAAATTAAATGGCTTAGTTCGTAGGAGAGCTGGACTCGGGCGATTAGGGTATAAAAATAACGTGGTAATTCTAAGGGGTCGCATAAGCTTGGAATATTAAAAATACAATTTTTTAATCATATAGTTTTATAGCTTTAAGGGGAGATATACACCTAGGAGCCGGAAAAAGGTCATTTTTGTGAATTTTTTCAAGGAAAACTATTTGAAATTTCGGATTGAGGTTTTAATTATCTAAAAGTATATACATTCAAAAATATGTTTAATTTTCTTTATTGAAAAATATCAAAAATATACAAGGATATTGTATGATCCTTGGAGCGTCGTAAAAAAATCTGCGTATACGGTACCCACTGGCGTTTCTTCAAAAATTATCTGAAAAAAAAACAAAAAGAATATTAAATTAGATACTAGAATCTAGTACTTGTCATAGCCGATTTTGAAAATATCGATTTATGACAAAATGGCGGACGTTTGAACATAAATAGTGATTTTTGGGCCAAAAATTAGTTATTATTTTGCCTATAAAACTAAAACTAAGCAACGGAAAAAAAAATCTTATGACAAGTACTAGATAATGGTGTATAGAATAACCACGAAAAACCTCAAGGCAATCGGTTCATTGGTTTTCGAGAAATTTTGGGTACCGATTTGAAAAACGTGGTTTTGAGAAAAACGCGTTTGAAAATTTGGGAATGAATGAATCATGAAATATGTCAACTTACATGGAATCATCGATACCAGGCCCATAGTGTAGGTCTTCTACGGTCGACGGAATGTTCATAGCTTCTAAATCCTCGACCTCGACCATTTAGGTGTATATCTCTCCTTAATTTGCAATAAATATTTCGTAAAAAATACAAATAATAGACCGAGTTATTCTTTCACGTTTTTCTCGAAACTACATTTTACGTAAGTCGTCCCTCAGAATCCGTTCGTCCGATTAAAAATTTAACATTTAAAATTCAGACAGAGCATAGTTTATAACATTTTTCATAGTATGAACGAAAGATTTTTTCATATGTGTATCCATTTGTTGGTAACAAATCATTAAAGTTGTATTTTTTTGTCGAAAATCCAAGTTTCTTTTCTACAGCTTGGCATTTTCGTAATTGTAAAAATTTCGAAAAGGTAACCAGTCACACGGATGTTTTATCATTATGGTAGCAGGTCATTTTTAATTTTTTAATTTCATATCATAGTTTCCAGAACTACTGACATCGATGGGCCATGCAACAACGACGAGACCTTGTTTAAATAATAATAAATTCATTGTTCATCAATATTTTTCAATAAAAAAACCTAAACTTGGCAAGACTATGTACTAATTGTGTGTAAAATTTTGACCTTGTCATCGCAATATTCTCATTAGAAAACAATGGGTGGGGGTCAAAATGTCGAATGACCAGATATAGAACGACAAAGATTTCGAAACGACAGAATTATGAACTCTCAAAATAACGAAATTTTATCCTTTGACCGATGACGAAATTGAATAACTATTACACCAAAGGATTTTTTTTCGAGAGCTCATTTATTCAAGAACATATATTCAGATAGTCTGCAGTTTGAATCATACAAATACAGATTCGAACAATCTACAACATTCTATCTCCGAAATAGAAAAAAGTGAGTATCTAATATTCGTGAATACTCTCTATAGCAAAAAGCCATATATCGAGACTACAAAGTTCGAATGCGTAGATCTTAGAAACGCAAATGATCGATGGTCCGAAATGGCGAATACCTAAATGGCGAACATTGCATGGCTGCCTGACCCGACTGACCACTAACGCCATCTGCCATTTTCATTCTGAAGCGCAAGTCTATTGCTCGATCCCAAGTTTTCGCTATCCGGACCGTTCTCCATTTTTGCCCATCGCTATTTTGACTGGTCGAGTTTTTGGTCCTTCGCTTTAAAGGGCCAGTCCACTTTGAGAATTTCAAAAAATCGAAAGCAAGCAAGACTTGAAGAAATCGACGATGATGAGCAATCAGAAGGGATTTTGTACGGTGCAGGAATTGCCGATTGAGTTTAGGTAAGAGTTTTTCATAGTATAAACTTCAAACGCGTTTTTCTCGAAACAACATTTTCAAAATCTAGCTCCATCGTATCTCTAAAACTAATAATACGATTCCCTTGAAATTTGAACCACATATTGTAAACATGATTCGCAACATGATGACCCTCGATGGTTTTAAAATTTTTATTTTTATACTTTTTTTTTCGAAAAACTGCGAAAAAAAGCGTTTTTTATTACTTTTTTCGTTTTTCATCTGCCATTTTTTATTTTTTGATAAAACTTTACATTTGAGGGTCATTTTGTAGCTGGTGTCATACTGAATCTAATGGACTTTGATTTTTTTGTTTCAGACAAGCCGTTGCCGAGTTGTGATGGAGCTACCTAGCCCACCTATTTTTGAGGCGTTACGTTGAACTATAGTTTTTGTACGTAAAAATGAATAAAAATGGATTAAATTTCGTTTTATATGTATTTCAAGACTTTATTTATCAAGCCCAACAACTTTTATATTCATAACTTTTATAAAATCCTCAAAAAAACCGCGAAAATAGCCTTTTTCATGGCTCCAAAGTGGACTGCCCCCTTAATGAATTCGAAATTGTATACGGTCGTAATATTTACAATTCGACGATTTGACGTCTCGAATTGTTTTGTGTATATTCACAGGCGAATCGATATTATATCTCTCATTACTTTGTTAAGAGATTTTTGTATTTACTATCTGAACTATTTACCAGACTATCATTAGATTGATCTATCCATATTGGGACGGTCGTCATTACTGAATTCGAAATTTCCGTCCTTCTGAATATTAATCGTTCGAATTTCCGATCCCCACTCCACAACAATATCGAAAATCGATCTTTTTTTTCGGGCCCGAGCTCATTCAGCCCCTCCAATTGATCTTCTCCAATCGCACAACGAGAGAAATGTTTTACTGTAATAAAAGTTGATATTTTTTGAACCTCAGCCTCGCAAAAGGTACCGCGAAATATTATCAAGGCGTGAAAGAAAAGAATTGACTATTTTGACTATGCTCCGAATGCAGGAACAAAAATTGAGCCGAGTCAAATCCGGCTGTTTGGAATAAGTCATTCACATAGGGCTCTGCGTTATGAGCCGGTGAAAACATAGCAGGTACGTGAGCACCGGTGTATTCGCCGAGCTGGGTATACAACAACCTGTCGTGAAGGGAGAGGTCTTAAGTTTCCCAAGAGCAGGGCTCGGGCGCCCACGCGAATCGCGATACTTAGCGGCACTCGCCACGGTTATTAACGGTTATTACTTTACGGCAGTTTAACGATTAAAAATCAGCGAGTCCCTTCTCTCTCTCTCTCTCTCTCTCTCTCTCTCTCTCTCTCTCTCTCTCTATCTCTCTCTCTTGCTCTCTTCTATGTGCCGGCGTATAAACCCACTGCCTCGAACGGACAGCTACACGTGGCCTCGGGGATAAAGGGCCACAACGTACGAGCCGCGATAGCTCTGATGTGGTATCGGCTGGATGCTGGACATACCAACGAAAGAGCTCTTTTTCGTACACCCATATATGAACCTACACATTCCTCGGCTCGAGAACAAGGCTGTGCAAAAATACCAGCATGTTTGTGTTTTTACCAAAAAAAAGAAAGTTTAAACCTCGTCGCTTAAGGGGTTAGACCGAGTGGCAAAAGTCGAAAAAAGTCACTTTTTTTAAACGTATATATTTTGACAGAATATTACCTTATAAATGTTCCCTGAAAATGTAAGGCGTTACCCCCACTTGTAGCGCAAAAAAAGGCCTATTTCATGAATTTTTTAAAAGAAAACTACAAAACTTTTTTAATCGATCAATATACCATCTTAAAGAACACATCTTGAAGAACTTTCAGTAATTTTTTTATTGAAAAATATTACATTGTTTAGTGGCAAATGGCCGTCAATGAAATAATGTTTTTATATACACGGTTTGCGGTGACCAACATTGCGGCGAAGTGGATCATCTGAAAAAAAAATGCGGATGGATTTAGTCAAATATAAGTATAAACTAGTCTTTAATCGAAGGATTTTAGAAAATATTCATTTTTCACAAAACGGCGGACAGTCAAAGTTAATGGTTCGATTTTAACGAAAAAAAACGGCCGTTTTTTGGCTACAAAAGGGCCATTTTTTCGAAAAAAAAATCGAACGATTAAAGACTACATTTTTATGTATTAAATAAGCCTGCAAAATTTCAAGAAGATCGGGTCATTAATGGTCGAGTAATCTTGGTCACCGACTTCAGAAATGCCATTTTGAGAAAAACGCGTTCAAAGTTTCAATTTCAGTTTACACGAAGAAAATATTTTTTTTGTAAACTTACATAGAATCATCTATTCCGTGCCCATACAGAAGTTCTTCTCAGATACTTACACTTCAAAAAAATGCAATAAAAAAAATCGATTTTTTCAAAATCGCAAGTGGGGGTAACCCCTTAAAGGTGATCGGATCAAAATTAACAAATTTATAGGCTATGTTGACGCCTGTCAGAACGCTCGGAACGTCGTTCGAAATTTCAACCCTTCCTGCTTGACACACTGGGTCATTTTGACCCGGACGAATTTGAAATAAAATGCTCACTGTCCTGAAACTGGAAGTCTTCAATAATTATTTACGACACATCAATTTTATGCTTTTCGAATTTTAATTATGCAGACATATTAACCCTTAATCCGTGAAGGTATTTGAGGCACGTTAATCCCGTGAACCTGGGTTGTGTTCGTTTTTGCACTACCAAACCAACAATTGTCAATGAAAAAAAATGAAAAAATTCACGGTCAATCTTTAGGCTGTATTTCTCAAGGGAAAATAGGGTTTCCTTTTGTTCTTTCTTATTTGTAATGGTTTTTTTTTCATTAAATATTAAGAAACCTGCGAAGAAAATAATTTTGGGCAGGACAAAAACGACCCAGGTTCACGGATTGAGGGTTAAGAAATGTTTAAAGTGTATCCTGGATTTTGTTCAATAAAAACCGACCGATGGATTGTTACAGGCAGATGAGGTGCTATCCGGGTCAAAGTGACCCAGTGTGTCAAGGAAGGGTTAAATGCTTTTTTCTCGAAAGTACGTTTTCAACGTTGGTGGGAAAAATATCTCAGTAACCACTGCATCGATCTTTCTAACATTTTCAGGGCATTTTCTAAATGTAAAAATATAGTATTTAATCGAAGGATTTGTTCTGATGTATACTTTCGATTTGATAAATGAAAAATCCCATTTTTGCAAAAATCAAGACACACTTTGAACACGCGTGAATTTTTTAAATTTGTCATTTCGGAAACTCCTTCGACCGATCATAGGATAAACTAATATACTAACAAAATCTGTTTAATATTGTTACATTAGTTAACCAGGTTCAGAAGGATACTATTTCTAATTATTTATACATAATTTCTGTTTAAATTTATCATCACGATTTTCTTTAAAAAAAATCCCAAAAACCAGCTTTTTTCGCCTGCCACAACTCGGCATAACCCGTCACCTTATTTTCTCACCCATCAAAAATCCATCGTATCATACCGATTTACCGAACGCTCAAACAATCCGTACATTCGAAAATTCAGCTAAACCGAGACGGCGCACAATTAAATTGATTGAAAAAAAAAGACAAACGGAACGAGCTTTTCATTTCTCTCATAGCAAAAAATAAATTACCGCATGACTCACGAGTATTGCCAGAAATTCTCTTACAAAGACCCGACGGATTATTACCGATCCCTCGTGGTCCGTGAACGAGGATCGTTGATAACTATTGCCTCCATTGAAAAAATCAAAGAACCGAGACAAAAAAAATAAAATAATTCGTGGAACAAAAGGGACGTGTGAAAACGAAACGTTGAGTCACGCGACGAGATCCCCCGATCAAATGATCCAAACGAACACGTCGTTGCTCCGGGAGTTTAGGTCGCGGATATAGTAGTGGGAGTATTTTCACGTACACAGACGTACTCATATATATATATATATATATATATATATATATATATATATATATATATATATGCACACACACACACACATATATATATATATATATATATACATATGTGTATAAAAAATTGCTCGCCCGCTCAGTAGAGATACATAATACTAAAGTATGGATCTGGAGTGTGCGGGGGAATGAAAGAACAGCACCAGAAAAAAAAGAGAGAAACAAAAAAAAACCAGAGACACGTACCATCGTCGCACGCGAGGCCAGGACCTCGGGGCATTTACGACCAATTGCAAATCCCGCAAAGTAATGACCGTGCACGCGCTTCTTACATATACATACACACATACTCCCCCATATATATATATATATATATATATATATATATATATATATATATATATATGTATGTATGTATGTATGTATATATGGGGAAATATGTATATGGGAGAGTATGTGTGTGTGTGTGTATCTCTTTGCCTCTCTCGGTTCCTTACATCAGGACACGCCCACACAGAATGCACGAGGGCATTAGCGTTACAACTGGACCAGAATATCTCATATATATGTATACACACACACATATGAAAAATCGGCGTTACGTACCGCTCCGGTTATATTCGTGAACGTTCGAGTTCCCTCCTGCTCTTCCTCTTTCTCTCCCTCGATCTTTTGCTCCGCTGTGGCGCTCCGGGGCTATCGGAGCTTCGCAGGACGCGACGAACTGCTCTTCGAGAAAAGTAGGCGGTGGACAGGGTTAAGGAGAAGAAGAAGAAGAAGAAGAAGATGTGGGGAATGAGAAAGAAAAAGAGTGACCGTATACCCGGGCACGCTTCATTCCTCTCCTCCACCCTCGTCCAAGTACTTCCTCGGTACTTACGATCGTCCTCGCGTAGTTTTATTCTGTCTGGAAGCGTGGGCGGTTGGAGCACACACCGGGCTGCTTTCAGCTTTCTGCACGACCGATCGGTTCTGTATCGCACGATTCACCCCAGCCCCCTTTCTTTGCACTGTGAAACGGGGCTGAATTGACATTAAGGGTGACTTTGACAGTTTTTGGGGCTACTTTGACAGTGCGCCAAAATAAGTGAAAATGTGTGCACATTCAAATGTGTTCTAATGTGCTGTTCAAGTTTATTATAATGTCGCTAAAGTTGATTGTAATGTAGTTCAAGTTGACTTTGATCTCACTGATAATCATAAGACTGAGTGAGTGTCTGTGATAGAACCCTAGGTACTTGATATTTTTATGTACAATGGTTCCTTAATAAAGATGACAATTTGATTGTTCAAAATCGTGGTTTTTCATTGTAGTTCAAGTTGACTTTGATCTCACTGATAATTATAAGGCTGATTGAGTGTCTGTGATAGAACCCTAAGTACTTGATATTTTTATGTACAATGGTTCCTTAATAAAGATGACAATTTGATTGTTCGAAATCGTGGTTTTTCATTTAATTCTATGTATAATGCATAAAATATTGATTTTTTTGGTCAAAGTAACCCTTAATCTTTGACATAAGTTGCATTCCAAGGCCTAGCCGAAGAAACGTATATAACAAGTTATATACTTGTATAATAAGTGTATAAGAAAAACATATAGGGTAATTCCATAAAGATATAGGGTATATAGTATATAGGATATACTTGTATATAGATATAGGGTAATTCCATAGGGCCATAAGGGAGAGATGCCCAATAGGAATGTTTCGTAGAACCACGCACTAGATTTCACCTGTTACTGCTCAATTGGCTTCGCGTCGTGCGCATGTATAAATGTACGAGTAAAAGTTTGACAAAAAAAATGTTAAGTGAAATTCTTTTTAATTATTCTGTCTACTGCTAATTTTTTTAAATGTTTCATGTTTTACATTGCGGTGATGTTGTTTTGTAAAAGTAATGGTTACTTTTGTATTTCTTGAATAGTTCACGAACAGTGCTTTGTAATAACCTCAAGATTTCGCATGTATTGTTTCTACTTGTTTACATTTTAGATGTGGCAATCCCAGGTAGGAATTGACGATGAAAAAAGGGCTCGCCAAGCTCTGAAACAAGGCTCACATTTTTTAATTCAGGCTGAGCACCAGCCTGATTTCAGGCCTAGCTGAACCTCTGAATGATAACGCGGTTTCAGGCTCTTGCACACAGGCTTGACCAAAGGCTGGTAGAAAAGCCTGTACTAAGCCTGAAACGACGAAACAACAAGGCTCAAAACGAGCCTTAATGAAGCCTTCACGAGCATTTATGACCAGGCTTTTCCCAAACTCTTCCCGAGGCTATATGAGGCCTGTTTTTAGTTTTCTATATTCTACATTGGGGTAAATTTAATAAATTTGTAAAGAATTCATTTGAATTATTATATATATTTATTATTTGTTATATTATTTGTTACAAAATATATATAAAAATCATTTAAAAAAACAATACTTTATTTTATTGCGTACTTTTATTTTCGTATACACTTTTTGGTGTACCTCATAAATATCGATAAGAGCATATGTTTAAATGTTCTGAGCTGCCTCCTTCGCTTTCGTTTTTCGTGCCTTCGCACCCGACAAATATATTGCTAATTTTTTTTTCATAAAAGTACAGAAAAAATATTATTTTAAACTTATTTTATTTTATCACAACGTGAAACAAGCCTGCATCCAGCCTTGATTTATCAGCCTCAAAATTCACCGGCTGAATAAAGCTTGAAATAACCCTGAGTTTAGGCTAAGCAGCCAGTCTTGGTTCCAGGCTGCTCCAAACGATGCAATGAAACCTGGGCCAGGTCTGTCTCACTCAGGCTCGGTGAAACAAGGCTCGCACAAGCTTGTTTCCATCGCCAGCCTTTTAATTTCCTACCTGGGAATCTCTCCCGGGAGATTAGGAGCGATGGCCACGTACAGTCGGAGTATGACGGCCATGGTATTAGTTGTAATGTGTTCAAGTAATTCATTTTTTCTACATTTGTTTTAGACGCCTAATAAGTTCAAGAGAAAAGCAATTGCTCTACGAGGCAACTGCACTCAAGAATCATTAAAAGCATCTATCAGTGCTGTAAAAAATGATGAATTGTCGATTCGTGCGGCCGCTAGGATCTACGAAATACCTAGGAAGACCTTGGAGAAACGATATAAGAACAATGACAAAAAATGTTGCGGAGAAAATTATTATGAAACTCGTCTCATCGAAGACTGGCTTCAGTGGATAGTGTGCCAACTTTGGATACACAAAAATTATACTGATTTCGATTATGTGTGTTCTAGATGTGGCCAAAAGAAAAACAAATTATGAATCAAAACATAAGAGCAAAGAAAAAACCGAGAGCACAGTGCTGGGTAACTGGCCATCTCACCTCTGCTCATGGTCATCACACCCGGATAGTCCGGGAGAGATAGCCAATCGTGACATTTAAAAATGTTAATTTTAAAGTTGATCGAATAGGAGTTAGTTTTAATTTCGTAAATAATCTTAAAGGTAAATGTTCAAAGTTAAATTACAAATGAAGATAAGTTAGGAGACGTTTGTACTTGTATTTTGACGAATCCTTGAAAAAAACTGTGGCCAAAAACCCCGCACTTACCCTATATAAAATTGTGGGGGTGGCTTGACTTTCTTATACCTTTGATAGCCAAAGGACCTATTGTTCTATTGGAGCAAAAAAAGTTGAAATTTAGGATTAAGGGGTTACTCCCACTTGCGATTTTGAAAAAATCGATTTTTTTTATTGCATTTTTTTGAAGTATAAGTATCCGGGTCCATACTTCTGTATGGGCCCGGAATAGATGACTCTATGTAAGTTTAGAAACAAAATATTTTCTTCGTGTAAACTGAAATTGAAACTTTAAACGCGTTTTTCTCAAAATGGCATTTCTGAAGTCGGTGACCAAGATTACTCGAACACTAATGAACCGATCTTCTTGAAATTTTGCAGGCTTATTTAATACATAAAAATGTAGTCTTTAATCGTTCGATTTTTTTTTTCGAAAAAAATGGCCGTTTTATAGCCAAAAAACGGCCGTTTTTTTTCGTTAAAATCGAACCATTAACTTTGACTGTCCGCAATTTTGTGAAAAATGAATATTTTTTAAAATCCTTCGATTAAAGACTAGTTTATACTTATATTTGACTAAATCCATCCGCATTTTTGTTCAGACGATCTACTTCGCCGCAATGTTGGTCACCGCAAACCGTGTATATAAAAACATTATTTCATTGACGGCCATTTGCCACTAAACAATGTCATATTTTTCAATAAAAAAATTACTGAAAGTTCTTCAAGATGTGTTCTTTAAGATGGTATATTGATCGATTAAAAAAGTTTTGTAGTTTTCTTTAAAAAGATTCATGAAAAAGGCCTTTTTTGCGCTACAAGTGGGGGTTACGTCTTAAAGAAAAAGTTACCTACGAAAAACTTCCAAAACCTGTTCAAAGTAACTCCATTTTATGGTGCGTTTCGGCCATCTCGCGTTTGTCGATTGTGCACTCGACGGCAGCGACGTTTTCCTCAAGCTTTGGACACGTCCGTTTGGCTCGTCATCCCTCTTGTCCGTATTTATCGGGAGAACAATTTCAATCTATTCTCGCGTTACAGGGATTAGTCTTTGCCAGTCACGAATCGTCGATGGCGCGGAACGAGACCGCGGCTCCGTGGGGATTCGGCCTATCGCGTGGTGTTCGATTTTCAATTTATCGGATCTTTGTACACCTCGCGTGTACTTCTCGAAATATACCTCTACGGCCATCCACTTTCTCTGTCTCGGTCCCTGTGTAGTTGCAGCAGCGGCGGTACTCGGATCAAGAGTGCTCGAATGTGTATAGTGATCCTTACGAATCTTAAATTCAGCTCGTGCTATGGCACCGCAAAGGCATCTATGTGTAGCGCAAGAATGATCGCATCGAACGCAGCTGGTGGTACGTGTCTTTTCCGTGGACCATTGAGCGAAGGGACGTTGTTTCATAAATCGACAACATACGCTGCAACATTTGGACAGCAGACGATTATGTGAAATGATTGTAACGAGCATTTGTAGACTATTATTTTTCGGATTCATAGATATGGGTGTGGGTGTATGTGGATATCAATGGAAAGACTTTGTCATTCATTGTGAAATCACTTCCTGAATGTAAAATACATTGAAAAGTGGCCAAAGACTTGAAAAGTGGTAAAAAATAAATTAAAGTGGTAAAAAATTGAGAAAAAAAACTGAATTTTATGTATTTTCTCAAAGTATACATGTTCGAGAATATATGATTTTTTTTTCAAATTAGTATATAGAAAATTGATCAAGTAAAAGACTTATACTGAAACTTTCAATTCCGTTTTCCTCGACTTGACCGGAATCATAGCATTAACAATTATCTGACGATGTTTTAGGCAAATTTTGGGAAAGTAAAAAATTTCGTCAGGTAATTGTTAATAACAAATGAACTATGCAATATAAAAAAATCCTACGTACTTCCATAGACAATGTATTTTTGAAGATATATTCAACATTTCAAGTGAATCGGTTGAAAATTGTCTGAATTATGTTTCCGGCCAACTTAAAAAATGCAGTTTTGAGATAAACGCTGCACAGCCGCCATTTTGAAATTAATCACTTCAACAAAATTATCGCATACGGTCCCTGATATGTATGATAAACACCCTTTTTTGTAATCTCGATTAATTTTCCAGTTTTTCTGGAAAAAAAATCCGCAAAAAGCCTATTTTTTCGGCCTCTAGAGTGGCCCAAGGCCTCAAGCATACATTTAACTTATTTCGTGGAATTTTTTATGGAAAACGAACTAAACATTAATTCAATAACTGCACATCCCAACGAATTAAACGAATGTTTAAATCGTTTTCCATAAAAAAAAATCCACGAAATAAGTTGAATGCATACTTAATAACATACTTTTTTCCAAACCCCAAATGAACAATCCAGTTGCCAAGAAAATCGAAAAAAAAAAAAAACTTTTTTTCGTTCCGTCACATCGGCGTCCTCTCCCAAGTACGCACACAATTTTAATATCCAATTAAAATTCAATTACATCTTTAACATTAGTAATTTCAATTTTCATCGCGATAGGTGGCAAACTCACAGCTACAAAGTCGAAAAACCAAGAACTCTCGGACATGACCGCATTTTAAGGATGTATGGCAACTAAGCTATTTACTACTGTTCGAATTGAAACTCACTGACATTGTAAAGGAAAATATCGAGAACTTTTTGAGATTTAAAAAAAAACAAAATTTGCCCACGTGAATGCTGAGATAAACGAATTCAAAGTTGGGTCATTTAACACGGGGAACATAGAACTGTACGTCCAAAATTCCCTTTACATTGGCAAAAAAGGTATTTCCGGAGTACTCTTTTGTAAAAAAAACTTTTGTGCGGTATCGCTGTAATATGCATGATACGTTAAAAAAAAATCGACATGTGCCCATATATTTTGCGAGATATTGCGAGTTAAATGGGACCGTTTTCGTATTTCTTTAGCTCGTATGTCGTAACCACGACAACGTCAGGGAAAACGTACATCAAATCAGCAACTAAATTGAAAATTCTTCTTTCTGTACCGCATGTTTTACTTTGAGCTGTGGTAAATCTCCTTTTTAGCTTCAATGAATACTACAATTATTTTATTTAGTCTTTAAATGCGATTTTTGAAAATTGCATAATCAGTTCTGTAACGACTCTGCAGTAGCTGCCATACATCCTTAAGGGTTCCCATTGGATAGACAGTTAAATTGAAGTTTGCAATTGAATTGTCAACTAAAAATCATATGATTATAGTTGAAATATATATTTCAATTACAAATTGAGTGAGGTATTATTCATCTCGTCGCGTATAGCCAGGGGTGTGCAAAACATTGGCGCGTGCAAGTGCATTTTCGTGCTAAATCCCGTAATGTCGAACCGGCTCGTTCGAGTATATCAGTGCCTCCGGTAATTTTTCGTCGTCCATATACCGGTACGATAAACGTAGCATGTGCCCCATGTATTGGTATGTGCATACGTGAGTAAACATATATACATACACATATACATATACATATACATATACATATACATATACATATACATATATATATATATATATATATATATATATATATATATATATATATATATATATATATATATATATATATATATATATATATATATGTAAAGGGCAAAGTAACAGAGAGAAGCCACCTGCTCTGCCACAGGCATACGAAAAGCCCCGGCTCGCGCGTCCACTTTATTAGCTATTATTATACGCGTGCTTTGGCTTTTTAGCTCAGTGTTTCGAGGCCCCGTATAGAGAGTTTCGCAAGAGACCGATTTACCGGACCGGCTTTGCCCCGTGCCGTGTTTAGAAATATTTCACGGGCCATATTCCGAGGGCTTAGCTACCTTTCTCTCTCTCTCTCTCTCTCTCTCTCTCTCTCTCTCGCTCTCTGCTTTCGTATACATGCAGGAATACATGTATGCACGTATTCATATGTATCGATATAGTTAAGCGTGCTACACTTCTACGCGACTTCTCGCTCAGTTCATTAATCCCCGAGGGTTTAGCCTAAACAAAAAAGGGGACGCGAGAATTCGAGGGTTAAATTTTCGGGGCCCCCGACGAGAATCGCGTTTCCTCGACGTCTCGTGGAAGAAAGACGATTTTTTAAATATATATTTTTTTTTGGGCCCGTATGTGCGTACACAAGAGTCTCGAGTGCAAAGCACACACGGGCGGGCGGCATGCCTACACGAATAGTGGGAAATGCCTGCTGAGCGTGCTTCGTCATAGTCGCTAACGAGAAATTGCCACGTATAATGGATCCGTTTGTCCGTAATGTTGTATCGGACGAAACCGTTTTGCCGCCGACTAAAAGGGGAAACAAATTTTGGTGCTGTGTGTGTAGTAGTTGAAAGAACGTGCTTTTAAGATGTTTTTATATATGTATGCGTGGGAGTGTGTGTGTGTATTAGGAGTGTGCATTAATCTTTAGGGATTTTCAAGGTAAGGCGTAACTAAGGGGTGTCTCGAAATGACCTGAAATTTTTATTTATGGATCGAACGAATTTTTTATTTGAAAGGTGCGAATATTTTTATTTTAATACAAGGTACGAAGATGGAGGTTAGGGTAAAGCCACGAAGAGTACGCGCTTTGTAAACTACACTATTGCTAAGTGTAATATCAATTTAGATATTACACTTTGTACTTCTTATTTGAATTGAGCTTTGGTGATTTAGGAACATTATTTGTAATGTGAATCTTATGTAAACATCTCGAAAAATATAGAAAAAGGCTTAAACTTACAACTTGTCCCGTGCGCACTCTTAAGATGCTGTATTGCAAAGAGCACGCGGCAAGAACCTTTCATAGAAGCAAAGAGTGCGTATGAGAGCGGAGTAGTGGTAAGGAATAGTGGTAAGAGTGCGTAGTCCTACCAAATACGTGTTCTTAGTCTATGATCACTATAATTTTCGTAAGCAAGCAAAACGGCGACATAACCTCGCAATAAAAACAAAATTTGTATCACAAATTTCAAGTGTAATTTTTTGGATGCAAATTAATCGCCAACCTTACAAAACGTGTTTAAAATTGTTAAAAATTAAGATCAATCACATTAAAAATGTATTATCAGTCGTAAAATTGGAAATAAATACCTTAAGGGCCAACACCAGTGCGACAGTTTCAAAAAATCGATTTTTTGCCTTTTTCGACAGTTTATACTTTCAAGAATATCATGTAAAAATGTCAAGGCCGTATCTCTAATACTTCCCGAATGGCAGCCTTCCAAAGAGCAACTCTCGAAACTTCTCGAAATGACATTTTTCAAATTTGCTGACATTGTTACTCAAACAGCAATTATCCGATTGACGTAAAATTTGAACTCAGTACTCTTGAATATATTTACTCTACAATGACGTAGGATATTTTTAATTGCATGAAAATTGACGATTTGGCATTGAAAAAAACTATCATTTTATAAGCAAGAAAACGAGCAAGAAAACGAACAAGAAAACGACCATTTTATAGGCAAGTTTTTTTTCATAACTACGCCATTTTTTTAGATTTCGATATTTTTCGAAAATCCTACGTCATCGTACAAGAAATACCTTGCAGTTTAACGACATTTTTTCCTTTTTCGGTTTCAGCTACTCAATCGGCCGGAATCATGTCAGCAGTGGAGGAACTTTTTTTTGTGCCTCCAGAGGCAGCGCCTCAGTCACTTAGATCTCAATATTTTTCTATGAAAAAATTATGTAATATAGGTCAAATATAGCCAAATATATTCTTAATTTTCAGAAACATTTGATTGAGTACTTTTCTTCAAAAAAATTCCCGAAAATCACCCAAGTTTTCAGCCTTCACACTGGTATAGCCCCTTAAAGACCATTGGAATTATACACAAGCAATATTACGTGAAGAGACACGACCAAGTGATTTTCCACCACGACAATGCAACTGGGATTCCCTACCACACCTGCCGTATTCTCCAGATATTGCTCCTTCCGATTACCACCTATTTTGATCGATTACTCATCGCTTGCCCGACCAACGCTTCCATTCTTACGAAGATACCAAAAATGGCACGATTCGTGGATAGCATCCAAAGATGTGCCGTTCTTTCGCTGTGGAATCCACCCATTATCAAAAAGATGGAAAATAGTAGCCGCTAGCGATGGACAATATTTTGATTGATCAATTTGTACCCAATTTATCACAATAAAGTCATATTTTTGCCAAAAATCCCTCGAAATAAATGCACACTCCTAGTATATAAGGAGGGAAGATATCAGCAGCTCTGGCTGTTTTGAGGACGGCTGTTCAAATGTTTAAGGCGTTACCCCCACTTGTAGTGCAAAAAAAGGCCTTTTTTATGAATTTTTTTCAAGAAAACTACAAAACTTTTTTAATCGATCAATATACCATCTTAAAGAATACATCTTGAAGAACCGTCAGTAATTTTTTTATTGAAAAATATTACATTGTTTAGTGGCAAATGGCCGTCAATGAAATAATGTTTTTATGTACACGGTTTGCGGTGACCAACATTGCGGCGAAGTGGATCATCTGAAAAAAAATGCGGATGGATTTAGTCAAATATAAGTATAAACTAGTCTTTAATCGAAGGATTTTAAAAAATATTCATTTTTCACAAAATGGCGGACAGTCAAAGTTAATGGTTCGATTTTAACGAAAAAAACGGCCGTTTTTTGGCTATAAAACGGCCATTTTTTTCGAAAAAAAAATCGAACGATTAAAGACTACATTTTTATGTATTAAATAACCTGCAAAAATTCAAGAAGATCGGTTCATTAGTGTTCGAGTAATCTTGGTCACCGACTTCAGAAATGCCATTTTAAGAAAAACGCGTTTAAAGTTTCAATTTCAGTTTACACGAAGAAAATATTTTTTTTTTGTAAACTTACGTAGAGTCATCTATTCCGGGCCCATACAGAAGTATGGGCCCGGATACTTACACTTCAAAAAAATGCAATAAAAAAATCGATTTTTTCAAAATCGCAAGTGGGGGTAACCCCTTAAAAGACAAAATTATCATCGACTACTTTGACTTTCGGTTTTCGAACGAAACGTTTCATCGATAGTAATTTACTTCATTTGTAGATTTATCAAGTGCACCAAATTTCTCGATCGCGTTGTCCATTTAGTTGGACGTAACTAACGACGTCGCCGTCCCCGCGCCGTCCGGACGCCTCTCTGTATCAACGTCACCTCCCTTCAAACATATTTACGCGTAATTCGACCGTACAACTATAAAAATGTTCTCCACCACTCACGCTTATTTGCCTTTCCTATCGGACAACATTCTCGTGGCCGCTTCTTCAGCATGTCCAGAATTTCCGAGACTAGGTGTTTCGTCTTCTTTTTTTCTGGAGCCCGCGTGTGGAAAATCAATATTAGTCGATATCAGTTCCGAGGTCGATAAACCTCTTCGCTGTATCTTCCGGCGAGTAAGTGGTGCGCTCCGAGATCGTTTCACGAGACTCGCCCACGACTGGGTAACGAAATGGACTTTCCGTCGCTGATAAGGTGGAAAGAATCCGACCAGGCGCCTCGGACCCTTGACCGCGACCCTCCGAGATTTAGTGATGACGTCGCCCGGCGAGAGCAGGCGCTCACGAACAATGAAAGAACCGGAAATGACGGAGACGCCACATCGAGAGCACTCTCGATAGGCCGTTGACTGCGCGGCCTTAGATAATAATCAGAGTGCACCACGCAAAGCTGTTTCGTATATTTCAGGACTGGAAGTCTTCGAAAATCCATTTCTCAAAGGATGCGTCATTTTTAAGGGGATATTCTGGTGTGACGGGATGAAAATGTCGATTTTTTTTACATTTTTCAACTCTCTACCATCATAGAATTGACATCCAATTGATGGTAAAGTCGATTTTTACACAGTGGAAATCAGTACAGCCCTTTAAAGTAAAAGCGCTCGGTGCGCGCGCTCGGCTCCAGTTTTTTGCATTTTTCAACTCTATGCCATCATAGAATTGATATCGAATTGCTGGTAAAGTCAATTTTCACTTTGTCTACTCAGTACAACCCGCGAAGGGGAGGGTAGGGGTTTCAGAGTGAAAAACAAAACACTTTTTTGCGATTTTTTTTCATCTATTTGGATAGAGTAAATTTATTGAAACCTTTCGTACATTGTTAAGGTTCATTTCAAGAATATTCCGTGAAATTTGTACGCGAAAATATCCACAAACAAACTGATGCCGCGTTTTTTCTCGAAACCACTTTTTCAAAGTCCGTGTTCACTGCCATTTGAAAACTACATGACCGATTTATTTCAAACTTGGTACACACTTTCTACATATAAAATAACTACCCCCAACGGTTAATTTGAGATTTTTTTTACATTGAGAGGGTTTTCCACCCCCAAAATGGCGGAATTTTTCGTGAAAAATGGCACTTTTCACTTTACATGACCACCAAAAATTTAGAAATGAAAAAAAAAGTTATCAAAGACCGTTGGGGGGAGGATTTGATGATACTTTGACTAAATTTTGATGGTACTTGATTTCAGATAATTTCTAGCTGAGATACAGTGAACACCGCAAATCGTGTTTTTCCAAAGGCGTTCTTGGAAAAGCTTTGTCACCGGCTTGTTTGTAGATATTTTCGCGTAGAAATATCACGGAATGTTCTTGAAATGACACTTAACAATGTACAGAAGATTTCAATAAATTTACTTTACTCATATAGATGAAAAAAAATCGCAAAGAAGTGTTTTTTTTTCACGCTGAAACCCCTACCCGTCCCTTAAAGTAGAAGCGCTCTGTGCGCGCGCTCGGCTCCCGTACGGCTGCCCGTTTTTCTCGAAATTACTTTTTCTCACCTGGCGTTGGTGATTTCGCAGAAACGGCTAAACCAATCGGGATAAAATTTGTACTGCATAATCAGCATATGTATGGTTGTCGTCCGAACTAGAATTGTTATTTTATATTCCAAAATAACAAAATGGCGGCATTTTGTTGCAAAGGTGTTCGAAAAACATGTTGTTTTTGTCATGATTCGGGTGAAAGTATGAGTTAACAATGAGTATTTGTTAACTCATACTTTCGTTTCGTTAACTCATTACTTATTGACTTATTTACTTATTAACTTATTAACTTATTAACTTATTAACTTATTAACTTATGAGTTATTAACTTATTGACTTATTAACTCACACTTCAATTTCGTTAGGTCATAGTTAATTATTAATATTTGTTAACAATTCTAGTTCGGGCGATAGCCATACATATGTTCAACATGCAGTACAAATTTGAGCCCGATGAGTTACGCCGTTTCTCCAAAATCACCAACGCCAGGTAAAAAAGTCGTTTCGAAAAAAACACATGGGCAGCCGTACTGGAGCCGAGCGCGCGCACCAAGCCGTTCTACTTTAAAGGGGTGCACTGAGTGAATAAAGTGAAAATTGACTTTACCAGCAATTGGATATCGATTCTATCATGGTATAGAGTTGAAAAATGCAAAAAAATCATCTCACCCCGTGACACTAGAATAGCCTTTTAAAGGGTTAGGCCACTCTAGAGGCCGAAAAACTAGGCTTTTTGGGGATTTTTTTCAGAAAAACTACAAAATAAATCGATATTACAATAATACATATCAATGACTGTATACAATAATTTTGTTGATGAGATTAATTTCAAAATGGCGGCTGTGCAGCGTCTATCTCAAAACTTCATTTTTTAAGTTGGCCGGAAACATGACTCAAACAATTTTCAACCGATTCACTTGAAATGTTGAATATATCTTGAAAAATACATTGTCTATGGAAGTACGTAGGATTTTTTTTATATTGCACAGTTCATTTAATATTAACAATTATCTGACGAAATTTTTCACTTTCCAACAATTCGCCTAAAAAATCGTCACATAATTGTTAATAACAAATGAACTATGCAAAAATAATAAAAATCCTACGTACTTCCATAGACAATGTATTTTTCAAGATATATTCAACATTTCAAGTGAATCAGTTGAAAATTGTCTGAGTTATGTTTCCAGCCAACTTAAAAATGCAATTTTGAGATAAACGCTGCACAGCCGCCATTTTGAAATTAATCGCTTCAAAAAAATTATTGTATACAGTCACTGATATGTGTAATAAACACCCTTTTTTGTAATTACGATTTATTTGGTAGTTTTTCTGAAAAATAAATCTCCAAAAAGCCCATTTTTCGACTTCTAGAGTGGCCTAACCCCTTAATGGAAGAAGGATCGGAGATGAAATTTTCACGACGTGATGCTGTAGTGCAGCAGAAAAACAAAATGATGACCTCATCATTTATATGCACGTGAAGAATACTGAGTTTTCGCAAAGCCGAAGCTGTCTAGGAAAATGTCTATGAGCTGCTCATTGGGGAAGCTTTAAATTAAACGTCGTACCGTGTGCACTTTACTGCTCCTCCTTTTTTTCTCGCCGTTGCTCTCTCTCTCTGTCTTCCTTGCTCTTGACACTCGGAACTCTCTTTGTGTGGAAAGAGGAAACGACAATCTACGACGCGCTTTACAGGGTGCCAGAGAGATAGAGACAATCTGCAAACACGAATTGGCCATTTGGTAGCCCCGTTCTCGGTCTTACGACGAGGGTGCGAGAGAGCTGGCCACTTCGAGCCACTCTGTCGCTATCGCACGATTCGTTTTTCCTTCGCAGGTAGCCGCGACTCTACGTGTCCTAGTCAAACGCTGAATCTTAATGAAAAAAAAAACATTTTCCCGAACTTTTGAACGGCAGTCAAGGGCACTACGTCCGTTTGATGAAAATTTGAAAATTCTTGTTCTCTGCATCTGATCCGAGATTTCTATATTGAAAGGTTACACCTAGTTCGCGGCTGGAAAAAGAGGAATTTTCGTGATTTTTTTCTGGGATAACGTATGCAGGTTTTCAATTTTTTTCACTGTCGAGTGCATGGTTTCAAGGTATTTCCTTCACGAACCCGAATATTGAAGAATTAACAGATTTTCGTCTATAATCGAGTAAAAATACATGCCAGTATACTGGTAAAATTTCAATCGAAGTTACCGAATTTCTAACGAAAAATGAGGACTCTAAAAATGGCACTTTATGGAGACGGCACGCTGGCCACGTTTCTAACTAATGATTTATACAGTGAGGAACTCTAGATGCCTGGTATAAACTGCTCAACGCGTGTGAAAAATTCTAAAGGTTAAGTACCGGCAACAAAAACAGGGGTTCACTGAATGTTTAAGGGAAGGTTCTGCCTTGTTGGGCCGAAAAATGTTCGATTTTTCACCATTTTTTTTGCGAAAAGTATTAAATATAAAATGTTGATATTTGGTATGTTGACTAAGCGGTCTTTATTGAACATCAAAATATTTTTTAAAGTTTGACAAAACATGGCGGTGGGAGGGGGAGGAGCCACGTATGTCGGTGCGCGGGCGATGACATTCTTCGCTTGCGGAAGTCCTAAGTCCCGGACAGGTGATCTGAAGCAAAAAAATCAAACATATTTTTACTTTGTACAATATTGTGTATGAGTTGACCTAGAATCAAGAAGAAAAATTGAAAAATTTAAAAATAGTGAGCGATCGGAAGGAAGTTTGTTTTTTTCCCAAAAATTTTCGCAGTTTTTTGCTCACTATTTTTATTTTTCAATTTTTCTTTTTGATTCTAGGTCAACTTATACACAATATTGTATTACGGTTCCTTGAGGGAACCAGTCCACTTTGGAGCCACGAAAAAAGGCGATTTTCGCCATTTTTTCGAGGATTTTATAAAATATGTGAATATAAAAGTTGTTGGGCTTGATAAATAAAGTCTTGAAATCCATTTTTAAACAATTATTCATTTTTATTCATTTTTAGGTACAAAAACTATAGTTTAACGTAACGCCTCAAAAATAGGTGGGCTAGGTAGCTCCATCACAACTCGGCAACGGCTTGTCTGAAACAAAAAAATCAAAGTCCATTAGATTCAGTATGACACCAGCTACAAAATGACCCTCTGATATAAAGTTTTATCGAAAAATTAAAAAATGACAGATGAAAACCCAAAAAAGTAGAAAAAACGCGTTTTTTCGCAGTTTTTCGCAAAAAAAGAGTAAAAATCAAAATTTTAAAACCATCGAGGGTCATCTTGTTTCGAATCATGTTTACAATATGTGATTCAAATTTCAAGAGAATCGGTATATTAGTTTTATCGATACGATGGAGCTAGATTTCGAAAACGTTGTTTTGAGAAAAAAGTGTTTGAAGTTTATACGATGAAAAACTCTCACCTAAACTCAATCGGCAATTCCTGCACCGTACAAAATCCCTTCTGATTGCTCATCATCGTCGATTTCTTCAAGTCTTGCTTGCTTTCGATTTTTCGAAATTTTCAAAGTGGATTGGCCCCTTAATTTTAAACGGATCGTCTTGAAATTCTCAAAAAATCTTTTTCGAATATTACATTTTGAGAATCCGATAAACACCAAAAATCGATATTTTCAGAAATATCGAACAGGAGATTCAAGCCCTCAATCGTCGATTGATGATTCATCGCGATGGTTCGACTGAACGAAAGTCTAGAGATTGAAAAAAAAAAACCGCGACAACGAAGGAGAGAAAAGGAGCAGCGAGTGAAACGACGATGACGCGGAAGCGTCCTGGCGCACACAATACCCAGCGAGAAACCGAACAAGATACCTCAACTCTATCTAAAATTAAATCTCCAGTAAACAAGAGTTTCACTCTACCGGAGCACACGGGTACGCGTGACTGTCGTCGTCGAAACGCCGGCGCCGCAGTCGCGCTCCAAAAATTGTACCTTCCACCTCGTTCGCCATTCCGACCAAAAATTCATTAGAAACAAATACATATAACAGCCTGGAGTTCGATGGCCGTGTGAGATTAGGAGTATCCAAAGCGAAAACGCGACATGAAACATATTTCTTTGTGTTCGTAAGAGCCTCGAAACGTTTGCGGTTCGGCGGTCGCTGCGCGGATACGACTCGTAAAAAATCCACGGGTCCCTCATAACGAACGCGCTGTAAAATGGAAAGGACCCTGAGAAGCGTGCTGCAAAAAGAAAGGACGAGAGATTTCATTCACCAGGAACGAAACACATCGTACAACAAACGTCAAAATGTTCGACATTTTATCGCACTTCAAAAACTAGGCGTGTTTGGCGTGGGTTCAAAATATATTCAGTAATTATACTTAGTTCAAATAGAATATACTTAGTTCATACTTAGAATATACTTAGACTATACTTAGAATATAGTTAGAACATACTTAGAATATACTTAGAACATAGGGGAGACCGGGGCAAAATGGTATAGCGGGGCATAATGGGACCGGGGCAAAATGGGACCGGGGCAAAACGGGTTTGGGGCAAAATGGAATAGTGAAAATCAACACTGCTGGAAAATACGTCATTGGGGCAAAACGGGACTGGGGCAAAATGGGCCGGAAAAAATCAGGCTCCTCAGAAAGAGGCGGTTGGGGCAAAACGGGAGCGGGGCAAAATGGGACAGTGGAATAATTCGATGCAGAAACGAAAGAAATGCAGGGGTAAAAAACGAGGGGTAATAAATGAGTGAAAACAGGTTTTATTGAATGTTACACGATATTTGGGTCACACTCTACTTACGATACTATAATTTAACGGTGGCAATGTTTAATTTTTATTGCTTGTTTAACTAAGCTAATTTTTATCGGCACAATTGTCGCAAACGGACTCGATTAAATTATCGTCAGCATGGGCACATGAATAGTGGGCCCATTTGTTATTAAAGTTTGTTAAACAATTACTTAGGATTCTGCGGTCAGAACTGTACCAAACTTGACGTAAATTGTTGTTTGAGCCTTCTTATTCGATTGGTACAATTTCTTTGTCGTTATTAATTATTTAAATAATCAAGTAATTTTTATAATCTGACGCGTGCAATTTATGTTTTTTTTTTGTTTTTATCGTTCTTTGTTTTTTTTTAAATTTATTTTCTGCCAACTGCACGTTACTGATACTGATTTTCAAGCCATTGATGAAAATCTAACTCTTGTCAATTTTTACGTAAATTGTTTTATGAAACTAGGACCGCCGCTCCCCATGAAATCGACGGATATGTGTCGACAAATATATCGGTCAGTCCGTATTATCTGCGTATATGTGGACTGAAACGAACCACAAGCACCATTTAGATTAGATTATGTTTCAACAGCTCTTTCATAGAGCCGAAGCATGAATTTTCCTGTCATCCCATTTTGCCCCAAATTCAGCGGGCTGCGACACTTCATTTTTGTGTGTCCCATTTTGCCCCTATCCCATTTTGCCCCAAATCAAGCACCAAGAAACTTCATTTTTTGCTATCCCATTATGCCCCGATCCCATTATACCCCAGTGCCGTTTTGCCCCGGTACCGTTTTGCCCCGCTATACCATTTTGCCCCGGTCTCCCCTACTTAGAATATGCTTAGACTATACTTAGAACATACTTAGAATATACTTAGAATATACTTAGTTCAAAGTATATTCAGTAATTTAGCCACTTTAGAGAAGTAACACAACATAAAGGCTAGATACGCGTTGCCATGTTGATTCCTCAGACTTATCCATTTGGTAACACGTAATACGTTACAATTACCCACGTAATTGTAATTCCTCCGAAGGACGACGTCCCGCAGGTGTCGTCCTTCCATTCTGTCGAAACTTATATATGTTATGAAGCATTGAAAACTTGACACGCATTTTTTTTATTGGCGGAAAAACGGTTTTAAGGCCTCAGGCCACTTTAGAGGTCCAAAAATAGGCTTTTTGGTTTTTTTTTCAGAAAAACTACAAAATAAATCGAGATTACAAAAAAGGGTGTTTATCATACATATCAGTGGCTGTATACAATCATTTTTTGAAGCGATTAATTTCAAAATTGCGGCTGTGCAGCGTTAATCTCAAAACTGCATTTTTTAAGTTGGCCGGAAACATAACTCAGACAATTTTCAACCGATTCACTCGAAATGTTGAATATATCTTGAAAAATGCATTGTCTATGGAAGTACGTAGGATTTTTTAAACATATTGCATAGTTAATTTGTTATTAACAATTATCTGACGATTTTTGGGCAATTTTTTCGAAAGTTTAAAATGGCTGTACAACCGCCATTCTGAAATTAATCGCTTCAAAAAAATTATAGTATACAGTCACTGATATGTATGATAAACACCCTTTTTTGTAATCCAGATTTATTTTGTAGTTTTTCTGAAAAAAAACACGCCAAAAAGCCCATTTTTCGGCCTCTAGTGAGGCCACCCCTTAACGGGTGGAGCCAGCCCTCGAAGAAAGGCATGTCCAGGGGCAGTTTAATCCACAAGCAGCCGATCGATAGCAATGAAACAAAAACGAAAATTCTTCTAATCCGAAGCGATGAAAAATCCACTAGAGAGTTATGGCAGAAAACACAATTAAGGGGCAATCACCCCTATATTTGCTTTTTTCACCCCACACGTCGAAGGGTTGCATAAGAATGAACAAAATGGCGATCATTTTAACGAGGGGACAAAATTAAAGGGTCTTTTCACTTTAGACGCTAAACAAGGCTGTTTTCATGAATTTTTTCGATAGGTTTATATTATAGATATTGATACAAAAGTTGTTACACTTAATAAACACACTTTCGAAATATATTAAAATTTTTTATTTATTTTTTCAATACACTATCTATAGACGAAAATGGTAGTTAAAAAAATGTCCTAAAAAATTGTAGGACTGCGCTGTTGATGAAATCTCGGAGATGGATCATCCGAAACAAAAAAATCAAACGATTTCAGATTCAGTATGTTAATGGCTATAGTGCGTATCATCCGATTTTTTATATATTCAAAAATACCAAAATGGCGGACATTAAAAAAAAACGTGTTTTTTCACCGTTTCTGGCCAAAAAATAGTAAATATTAAAATAAAAAAAAACCTTGATGTGTGCTATAGCTATAGTTGTAAAGAATACGTGGTTAAAATTTCATAAGGATCGGTTCAGTAGTTTCGAAGCTTTTATCAATTAGTCGTCGAAAAACGTTGTGTCGAGAAAAACGCGTTTAAAGTTTGTTTGGGTTAAATATTATTTACATACAAAATTGTTTTTATGTATTTCGAAAGTGTATCTCTTAAGTGTAACAACTTTTATATGAATATCAATAATATAAGTCCATCAAAAAAATGCATGAAAATAGCCTTTTTATCGTCCAAAGTGAGAAGACCCCTCAAAGTTGACGTGTTTTCGCGCATTCGCCGGACAGCAAGCTTAAGGGGGTAAACCACTTCTCACATGAATTTAACCATCGCGCTCGTATTTTCTGTATTTAAAATATGCTTGAAAATACTCCTAAAACCTATAATTCAATGTTTTCTCATATTTCAAATTTATTACACTTCTCTTAAGGGTAAAACTATCCCCTCGAAATTCCATTTTATTCGTGGTTTCGACAAATTTTTCTTTGAGGGTTGGTTTGACCCCTTCAAACCGTTTTTCCGCCGAGAAAAAAAAATACGTGTCGCTTAGTTTTCAATGCTTCATAACATATATAAGTTTCAACCTAATCGAAGAACGATACCTGAGGGATGTTCCTAGCTGCACAGTAGAATTTCCACAACCTCCATCTTCAGTTTCAAGCTTCTAACGTTTTAAATCATAGTTTCCCATAAATATCGATATACATATATATATATATATATATATATATATACCTGTATTCCGATATTCCAACTAAAAGGTAGACGGCCCAGTGGCCGTCAGGGTCCTAGTGATCGTCACGCTTACGCATTAAATAAGTATTTTAAGATAAAACTCATTCCTTTGTGCAGATCTGTGTCTCTTTATCAAATGTTTTAATAAAAATCAAAAAAATGTGACCGAGTGCGTAATAATAAATATAAAAAATATTTATTTTTGTACATTTGGCCCCATTTTTAAGAAAGTCGCATTTTAGACTAAAACAACGGCCTTTGTTCTTTTCCAAAAACCGCCTTTGTTAATCGATTGTAAAAATCGTGTGTACATCGCTAAAAAATGTATCTAAGAAGTTATAGTTGAAATTTGAAGTCAATCAGTTAAAAAATGTGGGACCTACGAGTCCGCCCGATTTAAAAAAAATTTCTTCGTGTAAAACGCGTTTAAAGTTTTAAAAACGTTTTTCTGGATGTCTTAAAAAAAATGCCACCTAAAATAACTTTTGCGTAACATTTTTGGCATGCATATACATTATTTAAGTCGATACACAGAAACATTTTTTTTTTTCAAAGGTATATAAGACCTCAAACCAGTCGGAACGCATGTGACGATTAGTGGGACGTTCCCATGGCGATTACCAGACCAACTATCATGGCCGCATGACGATGACTCGTCCAATAGCATCTTATAACCTTTATGAAATATTTTCTCGAAAACTGTACCAGGCACGAGAATTTCACAACGACCTTCTTTTTCGTAATAAAAAAACTGATTAAGAACGACTTAAAATAACATTTACTCACTTTCCTGGTTGAGCCATGTAAATTTGCAAAGTCAAGTGATCTGCTTAAGGCGTAACCCCCACTTGTAGCGCAAAAAAAGGCCTTTTTCATGATTTTTTAAAAGAAAACTACAAAACTTTTTTAATCGATCAATATACCATCTTAAAGAACACATCTTGAAGAACTTTCAGTAATTTTTTTATTGAAAAATGTTACATTGTTTAGTGGCAAATGGCCGTCAATGAAATAATGTTTTTATATACACGGTTTGCGGTGACCAACATTGCGGCGAAGTGGATCATCTGAAAAAAAAATGTGGATGGATTTAGTCAAACATAAGTATAAACTGGTCTTTAATCGAAGGATTTTAAAAAATATTCATTTTTCACAAAATGGCGGACAGTCAAAGTTAATGGTTCGATTTTAACGAAAAAAACGACCGTTTTTTGGCCATAAAACGGCCATTTTTTTTCGAAAAAAAAATCGAACGATTAAAGACTAAATTTTTATGTATTAAATAAGGCTGCAAAATTTCAAGAAGATCGGTTCATTAGTGTTCGAGTAATCTTGGTCACCGACTTCAGAAATGCCATTTTGAGAAAAACGCGTTTAAAGTTTCAATTTCAGTTTACACGAAGAAAATATTTTTTTTTGTAAACTTACATAGAGTCGTCTATTCCAGGCCCATACAGAAGTATGGGCCCGGATACTTATACTTCAAAAAAATGCAATAAAAAAAATCAATTTTTTCAAAATCGCAAGCGGGGGTAACCCCTTAAGGTGACGATTACTGGGCCATCAACCTTAATCGATAGCGAAATAATACCAGTAATAGAAAAAGCTCCCATAGCCCAAGCTCTAAATGTACCGCACAAGGGCTCGGCCTGTTCCCGCTCTCATTCCAATCCCCGAAAGTATCCCACACCTCCCGGTCGATCACCGACACATTTCGCTCGATAAATCGCAGCCAGGGCGTTTCGCGAGCTTCCCTCATCGTTAAAAGAGCTCCACAGCTCAGCAAGCCGATTTCTAGGGGTGGCGAGATAAGGATCTCAAATCCGTGCAAACGTGGTCCCGCTAATTTGATTTTCAGAGAATCGTCGAATGTAAAGAAGAAAAGGTTCAGAGTTTCGTTGGATCGAGAGCAACGTGCGGCCGCATCTCGTTAAGGGGCGGGTAGGGGTTTCAGCGTGAAAAAAGATCACTTTTTGCGAATTTTTTTCCTCTATATGGATAGAGTAAATTTATTGAAACATTTTGTACATTGTTAAGTGTCATTTCAAGAATATTCCGTGAAATTTGTACGCGAAAATATCTACAAACAAGCCGGTGCGGTGTGTTTCTCGAAACCACTTTTTCAAAGTCCGTGTTCACTGCCATTTGAAAACTACATGACCGATTTATTTCAAACTTGGTACACACTTTCTACATATAAAATACCTCCCCCCAACGGTTAGTTTGAGATTTATTTTTACATTGAGGGGGTTTTCCACCCCCAAAATGGCGGAATTTTTCGTGAAAAATAGCACTTTTCACTTTACATGACCACCAAAAATTTAGAACTGAAAAAAAATTATCAAAGACCGTTGGGGGGAGGATTTGATGATACTTTGACTAAATTTCAATGGTACTTGATTTCAGATAATTTCTAGCTGAGATACAGTGAACACCGCAAATCGTGTTTTTCCAAAGGCGTTCTTGGAAAAGCTTTGTCACCGGCTTGTTTGTGGATATTTCCGCGTACAAATTTCACGGAATGTTCTTGAAATGACACTTAACAATGTACAAAAGGTTTCAATAAATGTACTCTATCCATATAGATGAAAAAAATTCGCAAAAAAGTGTTTTTTTTTTCACGCTGAAATCCCTACCCTGCCCTTAATGGCATGCCGAAAGAACTCGAGCAGTCGAAGGATTCCGATGCACGATGAGAGCACAGGGCACTCGTTCGCTTGGACTCGGTAGAAAAATTTGCATTCGCAGACAAACGGGGTAAAGCACTGCCTTCTTGCTGCTGGAACGACGCGAGAGAGAACGACTAAAAGCGCCTTAAATTTTGAGCCTGGCAATTATACTGGTATTTACTGCCTTGGACCGTTTGCATAGAGGGGTGAGAGTCTGCCATTGTGCTCTCGCGCGGATGCATTTGCATCCCTCACGCTGTGGTTCACGCCATACCCACACACGTGTGTATTCGCCCGTGCGAATTTGTGCGTTGGCAATACCTAAGCTGCCCTCGAAGGATCCTGAGAGCCCTGCCAGAAGAGTTCGCGCGGGCGCGCACAACTGTCGATTGTTTTAATGGCCGAGTCGCTCCCGCGGGGCCCTAGCCATAAACTTCATTGTTTAGGCACGCCTTTCTGGCAGCGAAAACGCCACACTGAGAGCTGGAACCAAAGTTTCACTGCGCCCCCGGGGACCACACCAAACCGCATCGACTCTGGAGTGAGGAGCGAGTTAACCACATTGAACGAGAGAAATAATCCTTTGGAAATGAGGGTGACGCCATATACCTATAGGGAATATAACGAGTTGGGGTCCTTTCTCTCTCTCTCACTTCGTCCCTCCTTAAGCGCCGAATCCCCTTCCTTTTTCATGGACAGGTCGTTTTTTCGTGACAGTTTAGCGCGAGATGTGTAAATCGACGATCCTAAGGCAGACATCTTTTTGGATCCAAGAAGAGGCACTGTTGCACGAACATGTGCAAGCTGCTGGATGAAACTGACTTCGTTCCAAAGTGCGGCGATCTTGACGACCACCAGCCATATGCCGGACGATAAATTCACAGATCGATCCAGACTCAGCCAGCATGGAAAATTTGCGCTCGAAGGATTTTCACGCGGATGTTCATCTGGATTTGATAGACTGCATCGAGAAGGATCGGCCCTTTGGCCCTTTTGCCGTAATTAGCCGGAGGTTTTAATCGTCCCGTGACTCTCTCGCTCTCTCGGAATAATCGAAATGATTTAGCATGGAGTCTGCTCGGTGGGGTGCCTGTGCACCACCCCCCGTCGTGCGAGCCCCGGCCAGTGCACACGCGGTTGTCTGCAGCCCCGACGAGATCGAATAAGAAGAGCTCTCTCTCTCTCTCTCTCTCTCTCTCTCTCTCTCTCTCATGCTTGAGGGTCCATAAAGCGTGAGTCGAAGGATGTTGGATCTTCGAAAGTCACCTGTGACTCACCTGCCGATGCGTACGCCGCTCTGGTATGACGCTGCAAAGGCACTGGGAACCGGAGCGAATGAGTTCGCATCGCATCGCAAAAATCATTGATTCAATATCATTGGTGTTATTGAATAAAATTTCGTTGATTCAATTGTAAAATTGTTGGTGTAAACAATCAGATTTATTAGTCCAAACAAAACGCTATTGACTTTAATAACATGATAAAATTTAAAGTTTTTTTTTTCATTCAAACGATATATTGTTAGCCGAGAACAGTATGTTATTGAAACTATCTAAAAAATTATCGCGCACAAATTATATAGTTTCGAATGCATTTTCTGGAACGAACAAAAAAAGCGTTTCAATTCATAACATGGATATTGTTGATTCGAGTACACAAGAAAAATCGAATTTCGCTCGTTTGATTCAGATAAAATTTCTATTGAGTGATTGTGTTATTTTATTTTTTTCACCATATCCGATATTGATATTCAAGTACATTATTCGTTACAATATTAATATTTTATTTTGATTGAAAAATTTTAAGCAAATGTCTGAATTGGTTAAAATATTATGCGAGAATAAAATTTGTTTCTTGCGCATTTGGTTGAAAAAATTCAACCAAATCATGGCCGAGCGCCACCGAAATTATAGGTGTGAAGAAACCCGTAGTTCTCGGAGTAACCGCTAGAAGCCGCACGCGCGCTCGTTTCTCGTAAGCGTAGCGCGAACCGAAAATCTACTTAAGGCGTTACCCCCACTTGTAACGCAAAAAAAGGCCTTTTTCATGAATTTTTTTAAAGAAAACTACAAAACTTTTTTAATCGATCAATATACCATCTTAAAGAACACATCTTGAAGAACTTTCAATAGTTTTTTTATTGAAAAATATTACATTGTTTAGTGGCAAATGGCCGTCAATGAAATAATGTTTTTATATAGGGGAGACCGGGGCAAAATGGTATAGCGGGGCAAAACGGTACCGGGGCAAAACGGCACTGGGGCATAATGGAATCGGGGCATAATGGGGTAACAAAAAAATGAAGTTTCTTGGTGCTTGATTTGGGGCAAAATGGGATAGGGGCAAAATGGAACAGAGAGGAGTGGAATATCAAATTGGGGCAAAATGGAATCGGGGCAAAATGGGACACAAAAATGAAGTGTCGCAGCCCGCTGAATTTGGGGCAAAATGGGATGACAGGAAAATTCATGCTTCGGCTCTATGAAAGAGCTGTTGAAACATAATCTAATCTAAATGGTGCTTGTGGTTCGTTTCAGTCCACATATACGCAGATATACGGACTGACCGATATATTTGTCGACACATATCCGTCGATTTCATGGGGAGCGGCGGTCCTAGTTTCATAAAACAATTTACGTAAAAATTGACAAGAGGTAGATTTTCATCAATGGCTTGAAAATCAGTATCAGTAACGTGCAGTTGGCAGAAAATAAATTCAAAAAAAAAACAAAGAAAGATAAAAATAAAAAAAAAACGATAAATTGCACGCGTCAGATTATAAAAATTACTTGGTTATTTAAATAATTAATAACGACAAAGCAATAAAAATTAAACATTGCCACCGTTAAATTATAGTATCGTAAGTAGAGTGTGACCCAAATATCGTGTAACATTCAATAAAACCTGTTTTCACTCATTTATTACCCCTCGTTTTTTACCCCTGCATTTCTTTCGTTTCTGCATCGAATTATTCCACTGTCCCATTTTGCCCCGATCCCGTTTTGCCCCAACCGCCTCTTTCTGAGGAGCCTGATTTTCTCCGGCCCATTTTGCCCCAGTCCCGTTTTGCCCCAATGACGTATTTTCCAGCAGTATTGATTTTCACTATTCCATTTTGCCCCAAACCCGTTTTGCCCCGGTCCCATTTTGCCCCGGTCCCATTATGCCCCGCTATACCATTTTGCCCCGGTCTCCCCTACACGGTTTGCGGTGACCAACATTGCGGCGAAGTGGATCATCTGAAAAAAAAAATGCGGATGGATTTAGTCAAATATAAGTATAAACTAGTCTTTAATCGAAGGATTTAAAAAAATATTCATTTTTCACCAAATGGCGGACAGTCAAAGTTAATGGTTCGATTTTAACGAAAAAAACGGCCGTTTTTTGGCTATAAAACGGCCATTTTTTTCGAAAAAAAAATCGAACGATTAAAGACTACATTTTTATGTATTAAATAAGCCTGCAAAATTTCAAGAAGATCGGTTCATTAGTGTTCGAGTAATCTTGGCCACCGACTTCAGAAATGCCATTTTGAGAAAAACGCGTTTAAAGTTTCAATTTCAGTTTACACGAAGAAAATATATTTTTTTGTAAACTTACATAGAGTCATCTATTCCGGGCATAAAAAAAACTGCACTTCAAATTGCACTTCGAAAAAATGCAATAAAAAAAATCGATTGTTTCAAAATCGCAAGTGGGGGTAACCCCTTAAACGTCGGAGAAATTCTAAAGACTAGCGCTTCTTGGCCTGTGGCTAAGATCAAAGTGCAGTATCTGTTCTTATCAGTTGAAAATCTGATATTCTCTCCATGGATATTCCATTGGACATCTGATATTCTCTCCACTATTATCGTGGATGACCATTCCAATCCTCACTTTTTATTTAAGATTTAAAACAAATTGAAAAACTTACGTCTCATGGCATATTCGTTTCGATGTAGTCAAGAAATAATTCATTCTATTGCTTATATTTTTCTACGAAATGAAAAATGTTGTAGCAACCGCTTATTTATTTCATCCATACATCTACGGATCGTATATGGAATGATTTCAATAGAATATAATTTTATTCGAAGGATAATGTAGATATTCAGAGAACAGAAGAGAATTTCAAACAAAATAATATGTTACTCGAATCAATCACATTTTCCAATATTTTATCGTATTGTAACAATCTCATATATCAGTGGCACTCCGCGATCGGACATTTATTTGAATCAACCAATATATATTTTTTAACCAATTGGTTTTTTTCTCAGTGTATGCACGTGTATTCATCGATGAGCATCGAGGCGACCAAAAAATGTCTCGAAAAGGGGCGGTCCCCAATGATCTTGAAAATCCTCATGTCCCTCCACCTTGACCAAACGTGTTTTCCGCCGAGTCTCTGCGGGAAAATGAACTTAATTATGAAGAAAAGCAACCAAGTGTCATCTACTATAGGAACCTCATTTCGGAGTCTCCTATAAAGTATTTCACAAGACACGAGGTGGAGAGTCGAGTTTCTCGAATGAATTAACGCCCATGTTGTTTTATTCATGCGTTGGTTGATGGACTCGGGAGAATATGGGAGATAAAGTAGACCAGAAGGATGAGGCCGGAGCTCCGTTTAGAAAGATTGAAAGAGCGAAAGGGAGTAGGGATGAAGTCACGAATGATTCGAGATGGAGGCTGCGCAAGAGCTCTGTCAGGCTAATGAGGGGGCGCCCTCATTAACGCATAGTCCCTTGATGAGGCATTCGGCTTGCCCAGCGTCGACCACGTGTCTTTCACGGTTTGATGCATCGTCCGTAAGAATTAGTGTCGTCTTGGTCTATCGCGTGTTTGACTCTCATCGACGCGTTCCGGGACGATAAGGAGCAGGAGGAACAACGTCACAAAACGCCCCCGTAAGTTTCACGTGGGATCGCATTCCCCTTTATACGATAGCCCCATCTCTCTTTCGCCTTCTGACCGTCCGGATCCGACTCAACTTGGCGGTTCATCACTTTAATCGATTTTACGAACGCTCCCTCGCCAAAGTAGCAAGAAACGAGCGAAATGCCTACCGAGGGCCAGGAGATCCCGAGATGGGGCCTGATGAATGGGCGAATTATCAATGCGGACCAGTCGGATTAATATCGTTAATGAGGCAATGCTCGCTACGGCGATGCAGCGGTTATGAATTGAGCTGGAACGAGAACGATTTATACCGAGTGTCCGTGCCAGACGGGAATTAAACTCGTTCGAATGAGACTTTGGGTAATCATTCATTGATCGTGATTGTTTTTTTTTTTAAAGCGTCCCACATGCGATGTATCCTACGAAATGAATGCAGCTCGGATTCAAGTTCAAAGGCTATTTTAAAAGCATTCTTTTGCCGTACTACATTCAGTGCACTTGTGAAACATATATTGACTGGTTTGCCTTGCTATCTTTTATTGGAATACGAACGTGCACCTGGAGCTACTTGAAAAAAAAGCGTTTTTTATATTCGTCTTGTAATCTTTTAAGTCTTGATTGAATTTTATAAAATTCTCTCGCCATGCATTCGTTTTGATAACTTTAACTGCGCCGCATGATGAAAATAATTGTCGTTCGTATTCTGGGAAATAAATGGAGCTCGGATTCGACTGCTGGGGCATATTTCAAAAGCATTTTTTACTGTGTGACATACTGAAAATGCAAGATTATTGTATATTGGCCGGTTTGCCTTGTTCTCTGTTATTGGAATCGAAATATGGGCACTTGGAGTTACTTGGAGAGAAAAGAAATCGTCATTTATTTTTCAATATTTTTATCGCCAATTTGACTTTATAAAATTCTACTGCATTATTCGTTTCGTTAATTTTCTTTGTATTACATATTTTTAAAAATTAACGTTGAAGGACTTCGAGTGATGAAAGTATTTTTTTATTATTTTTTTTAATATTGATCGCTACTGTGTTATTTATTGTAACTTCCATGTACAGGGAACTTCCTCTTATTACATTCCCCACCATATTCTACATCCTTCACATCCCAAATCGATCCCCTAGGGTGATGAAAGTATTAAGGGCTTACACCTAGTTGAAGTTTTTTAAAAATATCGTTTTTTGGCTCAAAATATGAGATTTAAAAACTATTTTCTGAAAATTTCAAGTCGTTCCGTTCAAAATTGAGGGAGTTATAGGTGTTTATAGGTCGGTACCACGAACCGGCGAACTTTATACGCGTTTGTCTCAAAATAACTATCAAAATCAGTGACCAGGGTAACTCGAAAATCACTGAACTGATAAACTTCAAATTGTTTCTTCTTCAAAACTTTCTTTTACATATCAGAAAGCCGTGCTTGAACGAAAGATTTTTTTCAACGCATAGTTTTTCTTATCAACGAAAATACAGTATTTTTTCACCGGAAATCAATACTTCCAATTTGGACTGCGGCCATTTTTTCCAAAATCAATATTTTATTAAATCCTTCGTCCAAGAACTAGATAATTTCATACAAAATCTAAATGAGTTTGATTTTATTTTGTTTCGGATATCAAACAACAGTCTGCACAAATCATTGCACCTACCAAATTTATAAATGTTTTTCAATAAGAAAAATGAAAAAATATACTCAAAACCACACTCTCTAATATAAAAAAAAAAACTTGAAAATTCGACACATGTCAACTCAGAAAAAATTCGCGATAATTCCTCATTTTTCCGGCCACGAGCTAGATGTAATCTGTTAAGAAATAACAATAAACACGCGAGAAGCATTAGTTTCGTTCAGTACCGTGAAAAATACGAAAAATAGTGCAGAAAACGTAGAAAAAATGGAAAATACTAAAAAATAATTTCGAAAATACGAATAATGGAATAATCGCCATAATCGACCTTTTTTCTCGAGTAGGAAAAGAAACAATGAAGTGCCAAGAGCATCGACGAGAAACAGATGTAGCAATGGTCAAAATGCGCAATGGCGTGCCGTCCGTCTTGGTCACGACGAGGCGAGACCTCCACGAATAGTTCGTCGCGGTGGATCCTCGATCCATCGCGTACTTTGGTGTGGCCCTCGATGTACAATAGACAGTATAAAGACAGATCTCCAAGAATCGAGTATAGAAAAAAAGCGAATCGAAAATTCCTCATTTAATCGCATTGTTCGTCGGTTCGCGTAAGACAATAGTTCCCAGCGGCAGTTGGGTGAACGCCTTTCCTCGCATCTGTACATTCGCGTATACCTGTATTCCTCAGGAGTACCCGGTTCGTTCCCCAAATCGAAGCGTAAAAGTAAGACAATAGGCGGAAAAAATCTTAGCACGGATCCTGACACGGACGAGGGTAAATTTTTATTAGCGATCCTTCTTTTCTCATTCTTCTTCGTATATATCCTCTTGTTCATCCGCCGACTCGGCCGACGAGCGTGCCCCGATAATCGCAAAATCGAGGCGATGAGTTGTGAAACGAATTGCAAGCAGACGAGGGTTCCGCGCGCGCTCGTGTTTTACAAGACAAACTGGTATACACAGAAAAGCAAAAGTGGCCGATCATTTGCTATACTTGACCGAGATAAAACAACGGCAGCACGCACAATGAAGATCGTAAGCTCGCGCAAGTACAAAAGTTTTCTCGGCTTGAGACAATACTGCCGGCTGCGCGAAACAACGGCATTTTTCTTGTAAAGATCTTATCTGTCGTGTAGACTTTGAAAAATTTCCGGGTGTGACGAATCACACAGGCGGCACATCGCATCGGGAGAAATCATTCGTTTCAATCGACCAAATGCGGTACATTTACCGTTTTTTGTCAGCTACTGTATTTTTATTTAAGGGGCCCGTCCACGTTGAAAATTACAAAAATCGAAAGCAAGCAAGACTCGAAGAAATCGACGATGATGAGCAATCAGAAGGGATTTTGTACGGTGCAGGAATTGCCGATTGAGTTTAGGTAAGAGTTTTTCATAGTATAAACTTCAAACGCGTTTTTCTCGAAACAACGTTTTCAAAATCTAGCTCCGTCGTATCTCTAAAACTAATAAACCGATTCTCTTGAAATTTGAACCACATATTGTAAACATGATTCGCAACAAGATGACCCTCGATGGTTTTGAAATTTTAATTTTTACTCTTTTTTTGCGAAAAACTACGAAAAAACGCGTTTTTTAAAACTATTTTCGTTTTTCATCTGCCATTTTTTTATTTTTTTATAAAACTTTATATCCGAGGGTCATTTTGTAGCTGGTGTCATACTGAATCTAATGGTCTTTGATTTTTTTGTTTCAGACCAGCCGTTGCCGAGTTGTGATGGAGCTACCTAGCCCACCTATTTTTGAGGCGGTACGTTAAACTATAGTTTTTGTACTTAAAAATGAATAAAAATGAATAAACATTTTTTTAAATGTATTTCAAGACTTTATTTATCAAGCCCAATAACTTTTATATTCAATTCTTTTATAAAATCCTCAAAAAAAAATTCCCTTAAGCAAATAATTGAGGACCTGAAGAACAGGACCGGACTTGTCCATTGATTACTTTTCTAAAGGGGAAGTCAAAAACCAAAATAACCAAATAGAGATGAGTTCGAATTTTTAAGCTCAAGTATATGAAGGCTCTATCCAAATGTAAGCCTAGACCTGTATGTAGGGCTGCACGAAAAAACGGAATTTTTCTTGTAAAGATCTCATCTATCGTGTAGACTTTGAAAAATGTCGGGTGTGACGAATCTCACAGGCGGCACATCACATCGGAAGAAATCATTCGTTTCAATCAACCAAATGCGGTACATTTACCGTTTATTTTTTGGCAACTATTTTTTTATTTAACTAAATGATTGCGGACCTGGCGAACAGAACCGGACTTGTCCATAGATTACTTTTCTAAAGGGGAGGTCAAAAACCAAAATAACCAAATAGAGATGGGTTAGAATTTTTAGGTTAGCCTTAAATATATGAATGCTGTATGAAAATATATGCCTGGACCTGGCTTTAGTTTAATAAAAACACTAACTACCATGTGTTTATTTTTATTTTTATTTTGGACTACATGTGATGATATGTAACAGATTCATTTACTTGAATATAAATTTCTTTTTTATTGTCAACTTAATAATCCTACAGAAATTCTTCCATGTCAGGCTCATAACAATATCATTCAATGTCATCATCATCACTGTGGTCATCTGATACTAATTTTTCATCCAGACAGCCATGAACAAGTTCGTTTCTGCTTGACAGAGGCATATTTAAACAAATTTGACGGTGTTTAGAGCCGGATTTGATGCAAAACATTTTAGGCGCTAAAAAAGGTGTGCTTGAGGGAAAAAAATTGACGCAATGTGGACTAGTCCGGTTTTGTTTGTCAGCTCCTCAATTATCAGCCCTCGAGAAATTGTTAGCTGGAGTATACCTGAAATTTCGACTAAAATTTTCTATTTATTCATCCGCTCAATAATTTACAAGATTGTAATAAATGCTTAAAGGAGTTAATGTTCACAATGGCATAGTGGTGTCGGGGGGATAGAGGTCGTTTTTTCCAATTTTTTTCTTCTGCTAGATGATTTATTTGGGATGTGGAAAAAATTAATGCTGTCAAGCATACATCGAACTTATTTCGTGTTAATTTTTATTATAAAACTTAGAAATTAACAACTTTATTGAGGTATAAAGATCGATAACTTAACAATGGTTGGCCTCAATCCTGAAAATATAAAACTTTAATAATCTATATAAATGTAGATCCCGTGATACTTAGCCGTTTTTCGAAAAAAAAAAACAATTCACAAGACGGCGGATGTTAAAAAAACTGTCATTTTTGCGAAGTTCTTACTTATATTCGGGGGCTCTAAAAATACAAAATTCCAAACAAAAAAGGCTAGGTGTTGCGACAGCTATTGCAATTACGGATCTATTAGGTTTTTTAAAATCGAAAATCGGGACAATTCCAGTGTGGTGTCCCACAGTGACGGGTAAAAATTCGATTTTTTTCACTTTCTCAAAGTGTACATATTCAAAAATAAGTTGAAAATGTTCAGGTTGAAATATTGAAAATTGACCAAGTTACAGAGGATTTAGCGAGAGCAGGGAGCGCAACGATTTACGTATACTAAGCTCTCAATCACGTTTTTCTCGAATCAACTTTGCTCAACCTGGCCGGAATCATAATTCTAGCTGTAATTGTCCGATTTTCAATTTTAAAAAAAACCGAAATTTCCGTAATTGCTATCATTATACGTGGCCGTTTCTTTTCAATTTAGTTTTTTTAAGGCGTTACCCCCACTTGTAGCGCAAAAAAGGCCTTTTTCATGAATTTTTTTAAAGAAAACTACAAAACTTTTCTAATCGATCAATATACCATCTTAAAGAACACATCTTGAAGAACTTTCAGTAATTTTTTTATTGAAAAATATTACATTGTTTAGTGGCAAATGGCCGTCAATGAAATAATGTTTTTATATACACGGTTTGCGGTGACCAACATTGCGGCGAAGTGGATCATCTGAAAAAAAAATGCGGATGGATTTAGTCAAATATAAGTATAAACTAGTCTTTAATCGAAGGATTTTAAAAAATATTCATTTTTCACAAAATGGCGGACAGTCAAAGTTAATGGTTCGATTTTAACGAAAAAAAAATCGAACGATTAAAGACTACATTTTTATGTATTAAATAAGCCTGCAAAATTTGAAGAAGATCGGTTCATTAGTGTTCGAGTAATCTTGGTCACCGACTTCAGAAATGCCATTTTGAGAAAAACGCGTTTAAAGCTTCAATTTCAGTTTACACGAAGAAAATATTTTTTTTTGTAAACTTACATAGAGTCATCTATTCCGGGCCCATATAGAAGTATGGGCCCGGATACTTATACTTCAAAAAAATGCAATAAAAAAGAAATCGATTTTTTTCAAAATCGCAAGTGGGGTTAACGCCTTAACCACCTAAAAATAAGAAAAAATTTCGCCAAAATGACACTTTCTTCAACACCCGCCAATTTGTGCATTTTATTTTTCGAAACACGACTACGTACAACGAGAACTACATGTATATAGATTATAAAACACTTTTATTTTTATTCTTCAAACCGACCGTTCTCAAGACATCGATTCAGCCGTTGGACCACATTTTTTATGGCGAGGCTCTGTTATACCTCAATAACGTTGTTAATTTGTCCTTTTTTTAAATCAATTTTCACGCAAAGTTCAATGTATGCCTAATAACATATCTTTTTTTCCAAATCCCAAATGAACAATCTAGTGAACAAAAAAATTTAAA
>OX101788.1:28732313-28737313 GCA_944452715.1 Ophion slaviceki
AACCCCCCCCGCAATCTAGCTGAAATTTTGCACAAACCCTCCTTTTGGTATTTTCAGTCAATTCATTAAGGGATTTTTGGCGACGCACAATAGTATTTGGGTTTGGGTTTGTTTGGGTTGTAGTGGAACGGTGACGTAGAAGATATAGATATAGTCGGCGCGTGTTAAGAAAACACAAAAAATTCAATGACCCCAAAACTATTGCGAGTCGCCAAAAATCCCTTTAGAGGTTGTTCTGAAATATGAAAAGGAAGGTTTGTGCAAAAATTCAGCTCGATCAAAGGGGACGAGTTTTTCGGAACCTTACCCTTAAAAAACTTTAAAAGTCAATATCACGAAAACTATTGCCAGTCGCCAAAAATCTCTTTAGAAGTGTCTTAAAATATTAAAAGGAAGGTTTGTGCAAATTTTCAGCTCGATGGGGGGGGGGGTGAACCTTATCGTTTGTTTGGCAAAGTGGAAAACGCACTCCTGGTGGCAAAAAGAAACACTAATTATTTGCCGAAACCGAACAGTCCACGTGGGCCGTTTTTTTATTCAGTAAAAATTTAGACACGTTTTACACCTGTTTTGTGCATTTTTCATTAAAGCTCAACTTGCGCTTCCGATGTTTACTATTTCATTTGGCGAACTTTCGATTTTGGTCATAATTATTCCACAGCTTGGACGTCAGAGGAGTACTTATTCGGTCCGTATATATATCCTACCCGAATTGAATTCCATCTGATGATGTTGTGTTTTGATGATTCATTGGATGAAGCATGATTCATCTTTATCGAGTTTTTTTTACTTGCAAGACCGAAAATGTACTCTTTCAACTTCAAAAAGTGGAACAATCACCACCAAAACTGAAGTTTCGTAAAAAAATAGTATATATTAATAGTATTTAGTAATAGTAATTTCGCAAAGAATAGTAAATATTAATAGTATTTAGTGATAGTACTTTCGCAAAAAATAGTAAATATTAATAGTATTTAGTAATAGTAATTTCGCAAAAAAAAAATATTAAAAGCAGATCGTAGTCTCACCGCAATCATTATGGGTAAATGTTACATACATTCTTTCTATTTTGGACACATTTTTTCCGTCATTTTTTACTTGCCTGCCCGAAAAAGTACTCTTCTCGTGTCCAAATTGTCGAAAAATCATCCCCAAAATCGAAATTTCGCAAAGAAACATTAATATCGGCAGCGCAAGTTGAGCTTTGGTGAAAAACGCACAAAAAGTCTAAAAATTATCTAAATTTTTTCAGAATTAAGAAAACGGCCCTAGTGGACGTTTTATTTTTTTTTGCAGCAGCATCCTTATGCTGCTGTAATTATTAACCTTTTTCTATTACAGGTTAAGGGGTTACCCCCACTTGCGATTTTGAAAAAATCGATTTTTTTTATTGCATTTTTTTGAAGTGCAATTTGAAGTGCAGTTTTTTTTGATGCCCGGAATAGATGACTCTATGTAAGTTTACAAAAAAAAAATATTTTCTTCGTGTAAACTGAAATTGAAACTTTAAACGCGTTTTTTCTCAAAATGGCATTTCTGAAGTCGGTGACCAAGATTACTCGAACACTAATGAACCGATCTTCTTGAAATTTTGCAGGCTTATTTAATACATAAAAATGTAGTCTTCGATCGTTCGATTTTTTTTTCGAAAAAAAATGGCCGTTTTGTAGCCAAAAAAACGGCCGTTTTTTTTCGTTAAAATCGAACCATTAACTTTGACTGTCCGCCATTTTGTGAAAAATGAATATTTTTTAAAATCCTTCGATTAAAGACTAGTTTATACTTATATTTGACTAAATCCACCCGCATTTTTTTTTCAGATGATCCACTTCGCCGCAATGTTGGTCACCGCAAACCGTGTATATAAAAACATTATTTCATTGACGGCCATTTGCCACTAAACAATGTAATATTTTTCAATAAAAAAATTACTGAAAGTTCTTCAAGATGTGTTCTTTAAGATGATATATTGATCGATTAAAAAAGTTTTGTAGTTTACTTTTAAAAAATTCATTAAAAAGGCCTTTTTTGCGCTACAAGTGGGGGTAACGCCTTAATGCTGCCCTTGCAGGGGCGAGGGAAAAAATAGGTGTTTTTTCGACACCAAAAGCGAGGATGTCCACTATGGAAATCTATGATCAACGGTGGTGAGTAAAATAGTCGTCTGAGTTGATCCGGAATACCCCATACATACATATGTACGGATATGCGCTTGCATATGTATGTATCGTCGAAATGCTCTCCGGAAAATAATTAATGCCATACTCACGTTTCACACGCGATTTAAAGAGACTTTATGTGGGTTCGGAAGCCTATTTTTTTTTCCTCCACGATGCACCAGCGACGTACAAGGAAACTGGATGGTGCCGTCCCGTGTCTTCTTTCTCGCTTCCTCGATCTCTCGTGCCTTGCCCGTGTATAATATCTTACGAAGCATTTTTTACGTCAGTCCACGCGCGCACCATACGTATTGCACGTCCTCACGTGAGCTCTCACTCTCGCATGCCGTATAATATCGTGTGTGTGTGTGTGTGTATAATGCCCGGTCGTTTTGCGCAAACAAAACCGTCGCGAGCACACGACGTTGAAGTTTGCACGTTGGACTTGCATAAATTACGAGGCGAGAAAATGGTGGCGTGACGGGACACAAAACACTCGGCTAAGTCGTCATTCGTGTGTTTTACGAACGCACAGTTGGGTGAGTTTCCTAGATCCACCTGTTGAATGTCTTCTTCCACGGCAATACGCCACCCAAGGTGGTCGTCCAAAGCCGATGACGATGGCATCTCGCGACACGACACGTAGCTGTGCGCGTCAATGTGCGACTGTTCCTCGGACGACCCATTAGCCATTTTACGGTGAGACAGGGGTGCATCAAGCTGCGCTCATTCTCAGCAGCGATCGTTTCTTCTCGAGAGTAAAAAAAAAACGGCAACGGTTGGGCGGAAGATTGGAGCGCAGCGATGGGGGATCATGGCAATAAGTGGGTGACGATAATGTCCTTTCCCTTTCCGCGTGAGGAAAAAAGGGAATCATCCACGGCCGTGACGCTGTGGCAATCAGGAAGAAAAAATCTATTGTGTCATCCGCTCGCTTGGTGGTCCCCATCATGAGAAAGAGTAAACGTCGGAAGTTTTTGGTGCTGCGAGATGATTCTTACAGCTCATTGGTATCCAAGATCGCTTGTGAGATAGGCCCCCCAGCCTCTTTCTTTAAGGGGCTATACCAGTGTGGACGCTGAAAATTTGGGTGATTTTCGAGAATTTTTTGGAAGAAAAGTACTCAACTAAATGTTTCGGAAAATTAAGAATATATTTGCCTATATTTGACCTATGTTACGTAATTTTTTCATAGAAAAATATTGAGATCCAAGCGACTTATGCGCTGCCTTCGGAGGCGCCAAAAAAAAGTTCCTCCACTGCTGACATGATTCCGGCCGATTGAGTAGCTGAAACCGAAAAAGGAAAAATGTCGTTAATTGGAAGGTATTTCCTGTACAATGACGTAGGATTTTCGAAAAATATCAAAATCTAACAAAATGGCGTAGTTATGAAAAAAAGTCTGTTTTCTTGCCTATAAAATGGTCGTTTTTTTCAATGCCAAATCGTCAATTTTCATCCAATCAAAAATATCCTGCGTCATTTTAGAGTAAATATATTCAAGAGTACCCAGTTCAAATTTCAAGTCAATCGGATAATTGGTATTTAAGGGGTTACCCCCACTTGCGATTTTGAAAACATCGATTTTTTTTATTGCATTTTTTTGAAGTGCAGTTTGAAGTGCAGTTTTTTTTTGTGTCCGGAATAGATGACTCTATGTAAGTTTACAAAAAAAAAAATATATTCTTCGTGTAAACTGAAATTGAAACTTTAAACGCGTTTTTCTCAAAATGGCATTTCTGAAGTCGGTGACCAAGATTACTCGAACACTAATGAACCGATCTTCTTGAAATTTTGCAGGCTTATTTAATACATAAAAATGTAGTCTTTAATCGTTCGATTTTTTTCGAAAAAAAATGGCCGTTTCATAGCCAAAAAACGGCCGTTTTTTTTCGTTAAAATCGAACCATTAACTTTGACTGTCCGCCATTTTGTGAAAAATGAATATTTTTTAAAATCCTTCGATTAAAGACTAGTTTATACTTATATTTGACAAAATCCATCCGCATTTTTTTTTCAGATGATACACTTCGCCGCAACGTTGGTCACTGCAAACCGTGTATATAAAAACATTATTTCATTGACGGCCATTTGCCACTAAACAATGTAATATTTTTCAATAAAAAAATTACTGAAAGTTCTTCAAGATGTGTTCTTTAAGATGGTATATTGATCGATTAAAAAAGTTTTGTAGTTTTCTTTAAAAAAATTCATGAAAAAGGGCTTTTTTTGGGCTACAAGTGGGGGTAACGCCTTAAGTTACAATGTCAGCAAATTTGAAAAATCTCATTTCGAGAAAAACGCGTTTAAAGATTTAACTATCGATTTTTGCAAGATAAAATGATATTTACCATAAAAACTACCAATCAGCCATACCTGGCCCATATAATAGACGGTCGAAAAAGGCAAAAAAATCGATTTTTTGAAAGTATCGCACTGGTATAGCCCCTTGAGATTTCGAAGTCACTTTCCCATGGCTCGTGTGCAAGCACGGAAAATGAACCCACCGCGTCTCGCCGGTGAATCAGATAGCGCGAAGCCAATGAAGAAATAATTTCGGGATAGCAGGTGAAAAGAAAAGAAGTGCTCGCGTAATTGTTGCAGGAATGATGTTGCTCGCGCGACCCTACGGCCGGCACAGCTGCGCCTTGACGTGATTCGCCAACTCCCATATGACGCTCCTCAAGTACTGAGACATCGTGATTGTTCCGAGAAGAGTACACTAGCGCGCGGGGAATGGGAGAAGCGAAAGGCAGCGCACACCGGTATCTGTGCTGCATCCAGCTCGGCAGGAGGGAACGAGAGTGCCAGGCGAATATGAAGGAAAGAAAGAAGAATAAG
>OX101788.1:28739813-28774660 GCA_944452715.1 Ophion slaviceki
AACACTCATCATCTCGAAGTTTCAAGCACCCGAATCAAGCATGATAATGAGTACAAACGAGCCCCAATGGCATCATAGCTACGTATGATTTCGCAATAAAGTGCTATGACACCGCATTACGATTCAACGATCCGGATGATTCAGATCACAGACCCAAACGCCACGTTGGTGGATTTTTCGCCAGGAATGGGACAATGGACAGCGCGAAAGTACGCGCACCCGTTGCATGCCTCCCAACGCGCTGTTCATCCCCTTGCGCAGCCTCGAATCCAAAGAAAAGATGAGGAAGCCACCGCGCAACGAGATGAAGTTTGATTGCACTCCCGCGCACCGCTCGCCGCATGCTCATTACAACAACTGTTAAGTGCAGCCGTGCAGCTGTACGCCCCGAGATCATTTCACAGTCCATTCCGCAGAGGAAGCCGTCGCAGACTCCCCCGTATACACAGCTATGTGCTATATTGCGCATTATGTTTCAAGCTCGCCACGATGATGAGCAGATATTACAGCGAAGATATTTGAGAAGATTTATGAGCTCCCTGGACGAAGACCCTCCAGGCAATCACATTGTCATTTCTTGATTGTCCATGCGAGGGAAAACTTCGTGGCTGCTGGTGGCTTGACGCCATGTGCCATCAGAAAAAATGGACTGGATCGAGTGAAATGAAAAAAAAAACAGATATTCTATAAAAGGATTATAATTATATGAATTTAAAGGGAAGCTTGAAGAACCGGACTTCGGAAAAGAGATATTTCGAAAAATATGGGAAAATGCAACAAGCGAAGATGCAACTGTATAATTCCGGATCTCGCGCGGGGCGATCGTCTGAATCACGCGCATGCCACCTGCCGGAGCGTGACCTCTCAATACGCGCACGCGGCTGGATGCTGTGTGTATATATATACACACAGCATCCACATATATATATATATATATATATATATATATACAGAGAGAGAGAGAGAGAGAGAGAGAGAGAGAGAGAGAGAGAAGAGAGAGAGAGAGAGAGAGAGAGAGAGAGAGAGAGAGAGAGAGAGAGAGAGAGAGAGAGAGAGAGAGAGAGAGAGAGAGAGAGAGAGAGAGAGAGAGAGAGAGAGGAGAGAGAGAGAGAGAGAGAGAGAGAGAGAGAGAGAGAGAGAGAGAGAGAGAGAGAGAGAGAGATGCTGTATAATGCACGCGAAGATTTCTCAACCCCGCTATCCCTTTTCTTCCGTTCTTCATGCTACTCAGCGGCATCATCCTCCACGTTCTCCTTTTTCATTCCGTTTCGTACACAGCTCTCATGTATCCAGCAACATCAGATCCCTCTACATCCGTTAAGGTTCAGCTAAACTGAAGAATCCCGGGCTTATTTCCATTCAGTGCGTTTTTCATTTGACTTTTGGGTTTCAAAAAAACTGCATGTTTTTAGACTGCCAAGAGGGATAAAAATATCGTAGGGATAAGAAGAAGGCAACTACTAGAAATGTGGAATGGTACCGTAAAACAGGGTTACTTCAAAGATGAGGGTAACTTTAACAGTTTTTGGGGCTACTTTGACAGAACGCCAAAATACGTTTTGAACGTGTGCGCAGCGGGTTCAATAAATATATTCAATAAACTTGAACAACAATTTGTTGTTCAAGTTTATTATAATGTTGCTAAAGTTGATTGTAATGTTGCTCAAGTTGATTTTGATCTTAATGACAATTATAAGACTCATTAAGTGCCTATAATAGCACCCCGGGTACTTGATATTTTTATGTGAAATGTTTCCTTAAGGGGTTACGCCCACTTGCGATTTTGAAAAAATCGATTTTTTTTTATTGAATTTTTTCGAAGTGCAATTTGAAGTGCAGTTTTTTTGATGCCCGAAATAGATGACTCTATGTAAGTTTCCAAAAAAAAATATTTTCTTCGTGTAAACTGAAATTGAAACTTTAAACGCGTTTTTCTCAAAATGGCATTTCTGAAGTCGGTGACCAAGATTACTCGAACACTAATGAACCGATCTTGAAATTTTGCAGGCTTATTTAATACATAAAAATGTAGTCTTTAATCGTTCGATTTTTTTCGTTAAATTCGAACCATTAACTTTGACTGTCCGCCATTTTGTGAAAAATGAATATTTTTTAAAATCCTTCGATTAAAGACTAGTTTATACTTATATTTGAATAAATCCATCTGCATTTTTTTTTCAGATGATCCACTTCGCCGCAATGTTGGTCACCGCAAACCGTGTATATAAAAACATTATTTCATTGACGGCCATTTGCCACTAAACAATGTAATATTTTTCAATAAAAAAATTACTGAAAGTTCTTCAAGATGTGTTCTTTAAGATGATATATTGATCGATTAAAAAAGTTTTGTAGTTTTCTTTAAAAAAATTCATGAAAAAGGCCTTTTGTTGCGCTACAAGTGAGGGTAACGCCTTAAGGGAGGGCACCACTTTAACTGTCCATTTTCGACCGTTTTCTTCGGATCTTTTTTATGGTCGGAATAAAATACATGGTTAAAAGCGCTTTTAGGTTTTATAATGTAAAAGTATGTATGTAAAAGTATGTGTGAAGTATGTAAAAAAACATATGTATAAGGTAGTATGTAAAAAGGTAGTATGTAAAAGTAAATGTGACGCATGTAAAAAAACATTATTTGTCAAAAGTATACAAAATGGCGGCGCACGAGTCACTGTAGCACTACTGTTTTATAGCTAACCCTTTCCGCGGCACGCAATAGAACTGTCGTAAATTAAGTCTCGAAACTAACAGTGAAATATTTTCGTTAATTATATTGTTTTTAGCAGTCAAGTACGGGGGGAATTAAAAAATAATTAAAAGAAAAATAGAGACGAGTTTGAATAAAAGTTCGTTTTTTCGACTATAATTTTTATCTGAAAAGTCATATTTTTTGCAGTTTTCGATTCATCGAAAAAAGCGAAAAATTCATCGAAAATCTCCTGCTTAACTGTTAAAGCAATCTAAGAAGGTACAGTTAAAATTTCAAGTCAATTGGACGAAAATCATTCGAGTTCTGCTGCCTAAATAACGAGGACAATTTGGTTATAAAAAATCGTTGTTTTTCATTTAATTCCGTGTATAATGCATAAAATACTACATTTTTCATCAAATTGATAAAAAATTATTCCGAAGTAACCCTCAATATTTTACATAAATTGCATTTTAATGTCCTGTCAAAGAAGCCCGACACCCGGGGCTACTTTGACACTTTAAAAAATGTATATATCAAATTGTGAGGAAGTGATGGAGCTTGAGTTTCTTATACATTTGATAGCCAAAGGACACACTGTTCTATTGGAGCAAGAAAAGTTGGTATCTAGGGTGTTACAGGGCCAGTCCACTTTGAAATTTTCAAAAAATCGAAAGCAAGCAAGACTTGATGAAATCGACGATAATGAACAATCAGAATGGATTTTGTACGGTGCAGGAATTGCCGATTGAGTTTAGGTAATAGTTTTTCATAGTATAAACTTCAAACGCGTTTTTCTCGAAACAACGTTATCGATTCTCTTGAAATTCGAACCACATATTGTAAACATGATTCGCAACAAGATGAACCTCGACGGTCTTAAAATTTTGATTTTTACTCTTTTTTTGCCAAAAAAAACTGCGAAAAAACGCGTTTTTTAAACTTTTTTCGTTTTTCATCTGCTATTTTTTTATTTTTTGATAGAACTTTATATCCGAGGGTCATTTTGTAGCTGGTGTCATACTGAATCTAATGGACTTTGATTTTTTTGTTTCAGACAAGCCGTTGCCGAGTTGTGATGGAGCTACCTAGCCCACCTATTTTTGAGGCGTTACGTTGAACTATAGTTTTTGTACTTAAAAGTGAATAAAAATGAATTAAATTTTTTTAGATGTATTTCAAGACTTTATTAATCAAGCCCAACAACTTTTATATTCATATCTTTTAGAAAATCCTCAAAAAAATCGCGAAAATAGCCTTTTTTCGTGGCTCCAAAGTCGACTGGCCCGTTAAAGAAAAAGTTACCTACAAAAAACTTCCAAAACCTGTTCAAAGTGGCCCCGTTTCACGGTAATTCCATATGCAAGACATGTAGGAACCCAATTCCTGCATAAGGATCAAAGTTATCAACAGATCGACGTCTAGATGTCAAGCAATAAAAACTTTTTTATTTATTAATTTTTTTTATTTATTTATTAATCTTATTTTAGTTACATGTTCATGTTTAAGTTTCTTGCCCCTAGGGTCTCTAGACTATCATGGTATAGAAAATGATTAAGTTTTATATATAAATAGGTGTTGGGTCTCGTTATCTTTCGATTTGCTCATATTGTTGTTCGTTTTTCGACATCGTTTACAATAAAAACAAAAAGGAAATTTCGACGCTTATCTTATACGACAAAGGGTACCGAAGCCTCGACGTGGTAAATCCGACCTATTCACTGCAGATTTGGCTGCGCAGCCTACGGATATTGATTTGGCACGAAGATTGCAACAACACGATCAAGTTCACGATTGGATCGAATTATAATACCAAGTATTTTCGTTTTTCTCTTGTTAGAGCGCACGTGGCTACTCGTGAGCCTCCGCCTTGGAGCTCGTGCAGCTGGAATGTAATGACCCTGACAGCCTCCCACTATGTGATCCGGAGGGCTATCATTCCGAGCTCCGTTTCGAAACGTGATGCCTTCAGCCGCCACGAAGGCTTGGTACACGTTATGGTACTGTAGTTTCCAAGATCCGTCTCGCAGGCTCCGTGAGCGATACACATGCATAGACCCAAGAGGCTGATGAGTGTTGGATCTCGAGCATACGCGCGTGTGGTGGAATATCAAAGGGTCATTGACGTACGTCAGTACACTTCGACCTCAAGACGATGATTCGAGGGCCCTTGGCCGCCATGGTTCCCAATGGTCCGAGCATACCTCGCGATCGGGTGTGGCTCCCACGTCGAGCTGGTCGTTTCCTTGTTCTTCTTGCTTGGATCGGACACGAGCGGCGAGTCGGATCCGGCAAGAAACGCTTTAATCAGCGCGAACCTTCGCAAGTTCAACGTTGCCTCGGGGTCGCGATCTCAATGTATATACTTGTGATATGTCTGGATGTGTATGTGCGCGTGCGCGCTCTAGCGTGTGTAGGAATATGGAGAAGAACGAGAGGATTATATGGAGAGACGACGAAACTCGCCAAAGGCGCAGAGACTCTTCGCGTATCTTGCACGAGTACCGAACTCTGGCGCGGGCTTGAAACGTTTCTCTTGAGACCCTCATCCGTCATCGGTCATCACCAGTCAGCCAATCACGCGTTACTCATCTAAGCCTCGTGGCCCGACAACAAACCTTCTCTCTCACTCGCTATCTAGTTTCCCCGAGCCTAATCACGTTTACGTGCGCGAGGCTGGCCCTCCAGCTGATTGATGGTGGAGAACAGCAGCGTCGTTGATTCGCGGTCTATCGTATGTTTGTAACCCAACATCTGGCCATTGATTTTGAGGTACAAATAGCGTGGCACTTTCTCGTAGGCTGCACTAGAGCGTTGCACGGTGCGCACACTGAGAAAAAAAACCAATTGAATCGAAAAAATACATTGGTCGGTTCAAATAAATGTCTGACCGCGGAGTGCCACCGATATATGAGATTGTTACGATACTGTAAAATATTGGAAAATGTGATTGATTTAAATAACATATTATTTTAGTTGAAAATCTCTTCTGTTCTCTGAATATCTACATTATCGTTCAAATAAAATTATGTTGTATTGAAATCATTCTATATACAATGCGTAGATTTATGGATGAAACAATTAAGGCAGTAGCCTGGTCTAGAGCGAGATTTTTTACGTAATTTTTGGGTTGGAATAACTTTTAAACCGTTGAAGTTGTCTTGATGAAATTTTACATATGTATTTATTGTTCCTTTAAGAATGTATCTACATTAAAAAAAAATTATATTGAATATTTTCATGTAGTTTTTTTTTTACAACATGGTCCACCGAAAATCGCCGCAATCGTCGCCCACTCTGGGTGATGTTGTATGCATCTGAAAAAAAATATATATATATATATATTCTCAATCTGTATGAGTATTCTGAGTACTGGTAGCAGAATTAGTACTTAAAAACATTTTGTTACAAAATGCCGGCCTATTAAACTTTGATTAACGATATTTCATACATTTTCGGGTATTCGACGAGTTATAAAATGTGAGCAAAATTATTGTTCGACTCAATTCTGCTACCAGTCCTCAGAAAGAGGCTACCGAAGGTATGTGCAAAATTTGAGCTCGATCAGTCAATTAGTTATCGAGATATCGTGGGCACCGATTTGAAAAACAAAGTTCTGAGATAAACGCGTTCAAAGTTTTGATACCGTTAGATGAGGTTTGCGCGCGGCTTGCTTATAATTTCTATTACTCTGCTAATTTTTGAAATATCAATAAACGGTTTTCACGAGCGTATTAAGGAAGGTCTAAGAAATAATAAAATGAAGAAAAGAATGGATTTTGTCAAATTTCTAGACCAGACTACTGCCTTAAGCGGTTGCTACAACATTTTTTTTTATTTCGTACAAGAATATAATCAATAGAATGAATTATTTCTTTATTACATCGAAACGAATATGCCATGAGACGTAACATTTTCGTACTCCGTACAATATCAAAAGTGCAATATCCTGCAACTAGTATAAGATAGGGCCAAGTGTATGTCATGATTGAAATATCAACAATATGGATCCACAATAATGGTCTTTTTGCCACAAAGTACATGTCTCATCTGTAGCAAGGCATTTAGTCTCTGGTAGAAAAAAATATAATATTCGATGAAATAAATGTTCATTGCAAGCAAAAGAATATATTTGAGAATTCGAGAAGTCATGCTTAAGCGGTTACCTCCACTTGCGATTTTGAAAAAATCGATTTTTTTTGTTGCATTTTTTTGAAGTATATGTATCCGGGTCCATACTTCTGTATGGGCCCGGAATAGATGACTCTATGTAAGTTTACAAAAAAATATATTTTCTTCGTGTAAACTGAAATTGAAACTTTAAACGCGTTTTTCTCAAAATGGCATTTCTGAAGTCGGTGACCAAGATTACTCGAACACTAATGAACCGATCTTCTTGAAATTTTGCAGGCTTATTTAATACATAAAAATGTAGTCTTTAATCGTTCGATTTTTTTTTCGTTAAAATCGAACCATTAACTTTGACTGTCCGCCATTTTGTGAAAAATGAATATTTTTTAAAATCCTTCGATTAAAAACTAGTTTATACTTACATTTGACTAAATCCATCCGTATTTTTTTTCAGATGATCCACTTCGCCGCAATGTTGGTCACCGCAAACCGTGTATATAAAAACATTATTTCATTGACGGCCATTTGCCACTAAACAATGTAATATTTTTCAATAAAAAAATTACTGAAAGTTCCTCAAGATGTGTTCTTTAAGATGGTATATTAATCGATTAAAAAAGTTTTGTAGATTTCTTTTAAAAAATTCATGAAAAAGGCCTTTTTTGCGCTACAAGTGGGGGTAACGCCTTAATATGATTTTATGTGCACTTGCAAACATTTCTTGATTGTTGGTTCAAATAAATATACACTCATGAGAATTGCTGAAAATATTTGAAAAATTCCATGCAGTTCTTTGGAATAGGACAGAATTGTCACAATAAAGTGTTTGATCGAATTCGTTTTATTAAAAGATCAAAGTTTTTCAATCCTTTAAAAATCTTAATGAACAGTGAGCATTAGAATGATCATCCACGATAATAGTGGAGAGAATATCAGATATTCAACTGATAAGAACAGATACTAAACTTTGATCTTAGCCACAGGCCAAGAAGCGATACTCTTCAGAGTTTCTCGGGTGTTTAAGTAGATTTTCGGTTCGCGCTTACAAGAAACGAGCGCGCGTACGGCTTCTAGCGGTTACTCCGAGAACTACGGGTTTCCTCACACCTGTAATTTCGATGACGCTTGGCCATGATTTGGTTGAATTTTTTCAACCAAATGCGCAAGAACCAAGTTTTATTTTTGCATAATTTTTTAACAAATTCAGACATTTGCTTAATATTTTTCAATCAAAATAGAATATTAATATTTTAACAAATAATGTACTTGAAAAATCAATATCAAATGTGGTGAAAAAAATAAAATAACATATTTACTCAATAGAAATTTCATTTGAATCAAGCGAGCGAAATTCATTTTTTCTTGTGTAATCGAATCAACAATATTCACATTATGAATTGAAACGCTTTTTTTGTTCATTGCAGAAAATGCATTCAAAACTATATAATTTATTTGCGTTAATTTTTTAAATAGTTTCAATAATATATTGTTCTCGGCTAACAATATATCTTTTGAATGAAAAAAAAAACTTTAATTTTATCATATTATTAAAGTAAATAGCGTTTTGTTAGGACTAATAAATCCGATTATTTACACCACCAATTGTACAATTGAATCAACGAAATTTCATTCAATAACACCAATGATATTGGATCAATGATTTTTTTTTCTCAGTGCAGTTTTAACAAAACTGCCAGTTTGCTACAAAGTTTCGCTCCGTTGCCTTCTAATCGTTTAATTATCGGACAGGATTCCGGAGCGTTTCTGAAACGGGAACTCCAAAGAAGTGTGCACGAGATGGAGAAACGCTGGTTCCGTGTATCTCGTTTCACGCGTGATATCGCCAGCTCCGCGTCCAGAGAAGGGGAATCACGTGGAACAGCTCGCGGCAATGGCAACGCCTGGTCGTGTTGTCAAAAGGTCGATTTATGAGAAATCTCCGCGACGGCTGATTAATTCAGCCGAGTGCACTGTCGCAACGGGCAGTCTCTCGCGGATCCGCAGCCAAACGGACTTGGTATTGATAGTATGGGCTGGGCCTGTATTCTCCACAGCCAGCTGTGTATACACAGCTCGAAAATATGTGGCTTCGACATCATCCACCGTGCATGAAATTAACCACTGATTTATCCACCGGTCGTTAGTTTGTATTTTTTTTGCGATATCCTACGGTGGCGAAAATGGCGATGGCAATTTTCACGATGGGTGGCCTTTGGGTACACGCACATGCGGCAAACACAACGGTGTATCGTATTTGCGCTCACGCGCCTGACGTTCTACGCATTCTCACGCGGATCCTCTATTACGTATTGGAGCAAATGAGCGCGGCCGATGTACCGACTCGGCCATGCCAAAACTGGAGGAATAAGCCGAATCGATTTTTGCACCTGCTCTTGATGCGCTGGGGCCGCCGGGCTGCGACCCCGTGAACTTGCACGGCGCTACCCAATTTGCGAACAGAGTAGCGTAGAGGTGAGAGGTGAACGTCAAAATTTATATATATATACATACATACATACATACATACATACATACATACACACACACATATATATATATATATATATATATATATATATATATATATATATATATATATACACAGGGTGTCCCATTTTAATCTTACACCTGAATTTTCTCGAAAAATATTGCTCGGACGAAATATTGTGTGAAACAAAACTTCTAGGGATTGAAGGGGGACGTTTGAAAAAAATTTATTTGAGGAGCCAAAATTCAAAATGGCGACGTTGCAAAGGCTGACATGTTTTTTTCAAACGGAAACATAACTTTTTTTTAATGCCAAAAAATTTGTCAGCTGAAAACTAAAAACTTTTGTTGAAAAAATTTTTTGATAAAGTTCATAGTTTTCAAGTGAGAACATCATTTTCAATTATTTCAGATGTATCCAGGATTTGTGTGTGTGTGTGTGTTAATCCCTCAAAACCCGCAGATTACCGACCATTTTTTATCCCAGATTCGCAATCAGCAACCCCGAAATCCCTTGAATACCAAATTTCGTAATTTTCTGATTTTTTTTTCGAGAAATTTCACCCCGCGCTGATACCTGAGAAACCTCGATTTTCGTGAAAATTGACGGATCTCGATTTTCTCCAAAAGAACGGAGTTGCAACCCGACTAAAGAATAAAGGCAGCGATCTGCCATTTGGTGGAGTATTTCTACATACCCTGAACTAAAAAAAAACGCAAAAACCTTTGGTGCCTCTGCATTGGTTGTAATGTGATAAACAAAACATGATAAACAAAAAAGTGCAAAAATGGGCATTTTGCACACTTTTAAACAATCAGTTTTACAATGTTGAAAACGGCTTCTGAAAAATACGAAAAATAGACAGTTTTGTAGTGGGAAATTCAAGCTTTCCAACAATGGCGGTTTGGATGCTGTGCGATGATTTGGACCAGAGTTATGACCGGTCAAAGTTGAAAAATGCATTTTTTCGCAAAGCTGCGATAACTTGGCTAAAAAAATCGCACAGAAATTGAAAAAAAAACCAAATTGTTAGGAAAGATACAAGCTTTCGAATGGTTGAAACAGATTTTCGAAAAAAAAATTTCTGTTCCCCGTGTACCTTGTCAAACTCGAGCAAATTTTTTGATTTTATGTTTTGTTTTGTTTAACAACAAATTTCTTTATTTAAACAAAACGAAAAAAATTATTTATAATCAGATTATCAAAGTCAAAGGTTTACACTACAAAATGCTTTTTTTTTTCATTTTTTCTCCGACCATTTTTCACCGAGTTACAGCGGTTTGAAAAAGGGCTATTTTTCGTCGAAAAAATAGTGATCCTTTAATTGTTGCGCTTAGTGTGTATATATATAATACATTTTTGTACGAAATAAAAAATGTTGTAGCAACCGCTTAATTGTTTAATCCATACATCTACGGATTGTATATAGAATGATTTCAATAGAATATCATTTTATTTGAAGGATAATGTAGTTTTCAGGACCTCATCCAACTCGCAATGATCGCACCTGCCGATGGTGGGTTACACTGTATGGGCGCACATCGTACATGCGCCCAGCGTCAAATGTGTTGCACCCAGTCCTTAGGGGGCGTTCGCGGCGTTGATACATATTTGCTCTCAGCCGCAACTTCTTTTTTCCTGAAGCATACAGTGCACACTCGTATGCGTGTGCCAATGGTGTGCATGCATGTATGTACGTCCACCGATACGGACGTTACCCGGCGTGAGTGCGTTGAGGAAATCAAGCCGGCGGCTCGCCGTAATATGCATATAGATGTACACTCGGGGAGAGAATCGACGCACCGGTTTTGATGCATCACACCCGCTGCGAATTTTGTAGCGCACGACGCAGGACAAGAATTACGATCAGAAAAAGTAAATCGCGCGGCTCAAGGCTCTGTAGCTCCGAAGCACGGAAATGTATTCGCACGAGCGAAACATTTCGATGGGTAACGCTCGTAGGAAACGTGAACATAAATGGGTTTAGACGTTAGCACGTGGAAAAAAAAATCATTTGGATGAGCGAAATTGTTCATTGGTTAGTCGAATATTAAGGGGTTAGGCCACTCTAGAGGTCGAAAAAATAGGCTTTTTTCAGAAAAACTGCGAAATAAATCGAGATTACAAAAAAGGGTGTTTATCATACATATCAGTGACTGTATACAATAATTTTTTTGAAGCGATTAATTTCAAAATGGCGGCTGTGTAGCGTTTATCACCAAACTGCATTTTTTAAGTGGGCCGGAAACATAACTCAGACAATTTTCAACCGATTCACTTGAAATGTTGAATATATCTTGAAAAATACATTGTCTGTGGAAGTACGTAGGATTTTTTTAAATATTGGACAGTTCATTTCTTATTAACAATTGTCTGACGATTTTTTAGGCAAATTTTGGAAAGAGAAAAATTTTTCTAACACATCGTCAGATAATTGTTAATAACAAATGAACTATGCAATATAAAAAAAATCCTACGTACTTCCATAGACAATGTATTTTTCAAGATATATTCAACATTTCAAGTGAATCGGTTGAAAATTGTCCGATATTTGTTTCCGGCCAACTTTAAAAATGCAGTTTTGAGATAAACGCTGCACAGCTGCCATTTTGAAATTAATTGCTTCAAAAAAATTGTTGTACACAGTCACTGATATGTATGATAAACACCCTCTTTTGTAATATCGATTTATTTTGTAGTTTTTCTAAAAAAAATCCCCAAAAAACCTATTTTTCGGCCTCCAGAGTGGCCTAAAGCCTCAACAGGTTGCACCTAGTTTGTGCCCGGAAAAAAGAGGAATTTTTTTTATTTTTTCTGGGTCAACGTGTACAGTAGGGTGGTGCAAATTTGAGCTCTGTTTTTTTTTCTTTTTCTCACCATCCAATTACCTACTTTAAAGGAAAAAAATGTCGCAAAAGCTGCGAGAGGGGAAAAAATATTTAGAGGTCACTCAAGCCTTCCAAAAATTCAAATTTTTATTTAAAAATCGTTTTTTTCATTCACATCTCACCCCTGAATTTTACGCTTTATAATGGTGAAATTAAGATCGCGAAAGCTCTACCCGGCTCATGAATATTTAGTGGTCGCTCAAGAGCTTCGAAATTTCCGATTGTCGCGAATTTTCTTTTCTCTTCCCACTCATAAATTTAACACTGTAAAATTTTCGAAACAATTCATCCTTTATCTTTATAAATAGATTTTTTTTAATTTACCTCACACTTCTAACCCGATAAAACTGATAAAACACTTCTAACCAATAATTTTGTTTACGGACAAGAGCTTTAAAGAATTATTTCACGAGAACGAAGATTATAATTCTTGGGTTAGTAGTGTGTTTTGAGCGCCCCATATAGGTGACTTAGTAAAACAAATGATTTTCTACTTTTGAGCACATTGAATAAAAGCTTGTTTTTTTAAATATTTCTTTTACATATAAATTATTTTCTAATTTTTAGTCTTTAATTGAATTTACCAGTAAGTTATTACTAGTAGCTTACTAGTTTACGAGTTTGTACATTAGGAACATGGAATGCTTGTAAAAAATAACAAAGACTGTAATTGGGATTGAGCTTACAACTAATTTCTGCATGTAAAGTTTCACATACAAACGCAGTCGGCTACGAATTTGTTGGTATGTGTTAGTGAAATTTTATATGGATGATTAGACATCGTTAATTTTACATGAAAAGTTGACAATTTTAGGAGTAATTTTTTTATCATGCGTTGTCACCTTTTAGATGTATGTTTGCAAAATTTCAGAGCCCCGAGTAGTCGGGAAGTGGGTAAAATATCGATTTTCCATTTTGCATCTCACAGAAAGTTGAGTTGAATAAAATCTTGTAAAAAGGTGAGTCAAATTGTACACAGAAAAACACACACGTGGGAAATGCATGCTAGATAATTTGTCGAAATGCATTGTACTACTCGATTATGCATATATAAAAAATGTCATTGAAATGTCAAATTCTTTATTTTGCGTTTTTATTTAAAAAATATTCGCTATTTTCCACTACACCATTCATGTGCACGCGGAATCAGTAAACCGCAAAAACGACAAAGTTTTTTTTATCTTCATCGCCGTCGACGGCACGCTCGTGCCTACCAGTCGCTAATCTAAAAACCACAAAAAACTCTCTCTCTCTCTCTGGTTCTCTTTTTTCGCCGACGTCAACGTCTTCTGTAACCTTCGAAAACGCTTTTGTGCCTTCAGACTCAATCAAAAAACCACAAAACGATAGCGCCCCCAGGGCACATCTCCGTCGTTCTTACGACCGGAACTCGCCATCCCCCTAGCCCTTCCGCCGTCATCGCCATCCGAATTTGCTCCTCCCGTTTGTTTTAAAGGTAAGCCTTGGAGCAGCTTCAGTCAGAACCCTTTACGCGTCGCTCAATATCCGGCTAAGCGCCCCATTTCCCCTTTAACATTCGCAAGTGCTCGGTCACCCCTTTAAAACGATCGCCACCCCCCCCCCCCCGCCCCAATTTGGGTTAGGGGTCGCCTGCAAGGGAGCACCCCTTATTAAGGGGCCAGTCCACTTTGGAGCCACGAAAAAGTCTATTTTCGCGATTTTTTGAGGATTTTATAAAATATATGAATATAAAAGTTGTTGGACTTGATAAATGAAGTCTTGAAATACATAAAACACATTTAATTAATTTTTATTCATTTTTAAGTACAAAAACTATAGTTTAACGTAACGCCTCAAAAATAGGCGGGCTAGGTAGCTCCATCACAACTCGGCAACGGCTTGTCTGAAACAAAAAAAATCGAAGTCCATTAGATTCAGTATGACACCGGCTACAAAATGACCCTCGGATATAAAGTTTTATCAAACAATAAAAAAATGTCAGATGAAAAACGAAAAAAGTAAAAAAAACGCGCTTTTCCCAGTTTTTCGCAAAAAAAAGAGTAAAAATCAAAAGTTTAAAACCATCGAGGGTTGTTTCGAGAAAAACGCGTTTGAAGTTTATACCATGAAAAACTTACCTAAACTCAATCGGCAATTCCTGCACCATACAAAATCCCTTCTGATTGCTCATCATCCGTCGATTTCTTCAAGTCTTGCATGGTTTCGATTTTTTGAAATTTTCAAAGTGGACTGGCCCCTTAAGGCGTTATGTACATTTACAACGATAAAAAAATGGATTTATTTATTTTTTTTCAAGGGGGAATATACCTTTGTGAGGGCAAAATCGAGGGTCATTTTTGACAATTTATTTGAGAAAAACAAATCAATATTTTTATATTCGGGTTTTTATACATGTTAGTACAAGTCTTAAAGTATAAGAATTTGTTTTTAATTATTTTCATACAAAATAGCGGTGCAGTAGTCGATGAAAGAAAACTCCTTTTTTCATAGTCCTCTACGGGCGTATGCGCACGCGTAATAATTTTCAAGCTGGAAAAAAAACCAAAAATATTTTGAAAGTAGATATAAAAAACTAGTCCAGTACCTAGGGGTTTTTCAAAATATTGATTTAAAAAAAAATTGCGTTGGCATGGAAAAAATCGTAAAAAAATCGATCGAATATCGATAATAAAATTTTTATATTTCAACTTATGGAACAAAATCCTACGTATTGGACTAGAAAATGTTGTCAAGAAGCTACAGTTAAAATTTCAAGTCAATCGATTGAAATCAATTGTTTAAAGTTTTAAGTACTGTGAAATCATGGACATTTTGTATTTACCTTTAATCGGCGATGTCTGGACCATTCAATTGTGCCTTTTCAATATTATTTTTGAACAATGGTCGGGGGACCTTTTAAGCCAACAAAAAAAAGCAAAGAAAAATTTACAAAGCTATATTCCCCCTTAAATGATGGAACTATACATATAGGATATTTTCCCAACGTTTCAAAGCGAAATTCGAAAAACTTCGAACGTTACAGCCCGTCAACGCTGCTGTAACGCGTTTCTGCTGTATTCGCGAACTTCAAGCGCGTTTTTCTCAAAACTGCATTATCGAAATTGGCGTGCAGGATTACTCAAAAACTATTGAGCCGATTGAGTTGAAACTTGGTAGAAATATTGGAAATATTGGTACCTTCTACTTGACGAGAATTGTTTTTGAAAAATTGGAAAAGAAAACGACTTTTTTAATCCACGTTTTACAGAAATGTTGCGTCAAATGTTAATTTTTTTGTAAATGCGTGCCATTTTCTTAAATTTGCATTTTGTTCATTTTAATTACCGTCCCATAGAAACTATACGTGTTCCAACTAAAAAAATGTTTGAAATTTTTTGCAAATCGAAATCTACGGGAAGGTAGACTGCACGCCGATTCGCAACTCCCGCGGCGATCTTGCTGTAACCCTCTGCCTAAATATACTATTAAAGTATACTTAAAGTTTGATAATTGTAGAATAATTATTTCTCAGTTTAAGGCGTAACCCTCACTTGTAGCGCAAAAAAAGGCCTTTTGCATGAATTTTTTTAAAGAATACTACAATACTTTTTTAATCGATCAATATACCATCTTAAAGAACACATCTTGAAGAACTTTCAGTAATTTTTTTATTGAAAAATATTACATTGTTTAGTGGCAAATGGCCGTCAATGAAATAATGTTTTTATATACACGGTTTGCGATGACCAACATTGCGGCGAAGTGGATCATCTGAAAAAAAAATGCGGATGGATTTAGTCAAATATAAGTATAAACTAGTCTTTAATCGAAGGATTTAAAAAAACATTCATTTTTCACAAAATGGCGGACAGTCAAAGTTAATGGTTCGATTTTAACGAAAAAAAATCGACCGATTAAAGACTACATTTTTATGTATTAAATAAGCCTGCAAAATTTCAAGAAGATCGGTTCATTAGTGTTCGAGTAATCTTGGTCACCGACTTCAGAAATGCCATTTTGAGAAAAACGCGTTTAAAGTTTCAATTTCAGTTTACACGAAGAAAATATTTTTTTGTTGTAAACTTATATAGAGTCATCTATTCCGGGCACAAAAAAACTGCACTTCAAAAAAATGCAATAAAAAAAATCGATTTTTTCAAAATCGCAAGTGGGGGTAACCCCTTAAAGAATCCCTCAATATTGCTTATTTTTTCCTGTCTAAATGTATATCCCGCCGTAAGTGGTCGAGGCCGATCGATTCGTGCACGAGATATTTGGGTCGAAATTTGACGAGCACACCCCCGCGTTTGGGGTCGCCCAGCCCCGCGGCCCCTGTTTTTGGGTCAGAACCTGGCGATTCGTCGATTTGGAGCCGGTCTAGTTATCCTACTTACACGCGTGAAAGTTTAATCTCACTTCTCGACGTTCGACGGAACTCACTCAGTCGAAAGCGAATGAGTGCATTGCAGGCCCGCGACATATCGCGGACGGGATGTCATGACAACCACGAAGTAATAAGAATTAATGCGGTTGCCACTCAACCGCTCGTACATTCTCGCGTGTACCGAGCTTCGAGGGAGACAGAAAGAGAGTGAGAGAGAGAGAGAAAGCGCGAGAGAGCATGGGCGTAGCCAACATTTTTTTCTGGCGTAGGCCTTGGCGGAAAGGGGGAAGGTTTCGTTCACAATCATATTTTTACAAATAGAATTTACATAATAGTCGATAATCACGTAATACACGTTAATTATGAAGTTTTAATCATACGCTCATGTTAACATCAGTATCAAACTCTTGAAATATTTTTAAAAATAATCAACTAATTTTTCATTATTCTTCAATCCAGTTACCAGACTTTGAACTTTACTTTCAGTAGGTACTCGATTAAATGAGTCTTGGCTTTCAATTTTTTCCTGCAAATCAGCCCGACACTTTTTAGTTGGAATTCTTTTTTAACAATGTAAATATCTTTGTTCAGCAGTATCAAATGACAGAATCTTTTATTAAGGATTGTGCTTCCCAGCCACGTTTATAACAGTCTCATGGCAGAAAAACTCCTCCCACAGCTGGCAAAGCTCACTGGGAGTACTATGGCTGCTTGGGAAAGTTTATATAGGGTGTCTTGAAATGACCTGACATGTTAGTTTATTAATCAAACGTTTTATTCATTTTGAAAGTACGAAAAAAATTATTTTAAGGTGTTAGGCCATAGTAACGGGTATAAAGTCATGTGCGAATTTAACAATTTTTTTTCCAATGAAAAAGTGATTCTCTCATACAATTAATTACACATCTATTTAGTATGAATATCAAGCTGTTAGAAAATGTACATTTTTTGTCGATGTACAAAATAGCCGACTACTAATATTTTCTTTTATCTTTTTTTTAGACGCTCCGCAGCGTGACATTTAGCATTCACAATTTTTTACCTCGAACAAAAAACAAAAATTGCCGTCAATCTACATTAAAATACCTAGAGAAGTACGTACGGAATTTCAAAAATATTGTTTCATTCAAACGTTGTTGGTATTTGAACTCAAGAAATGAACTTTTAGTGAAAAATTTCGTTATAACTGCTCATAAACTGCTCATTAAATGAAACGTTTTCGATTAATCAGAAATTCCGTACGTACTTCTCTGCGAAATGCAATTACGAACATAACTTTTGAATTTGAAGTAAATCGAGTGAAAATTGTTGAAGTTATTTGTCACGCCAATTGGAAAAAAGCTGTTTCGAGAAGTTTCGAGTAGTCGGCCATTTTGTCGATCGAAAAAAAAAAATCTATCAGCTTGATATTCATACTAAATAGATGTGTAATTAATTTTATGAGTGAATCCCTTTTTCATACGAAAAAAAATTGTTAAATTTGCACATGATTTTATACCCGTTACTGTGACCTAACCCCTTAATATAAGATACAAACATGGAGGTTATGTGTGGAACAGAATATCCGATAAATGGCCGCCTCGTCCCTGTTTGCAAACGTTCACTCTTTCGACGAAATTTTCAATAACATTTTGACATAATTGCAGACTAATTTCATTAGTGGTCATTCATGGTGCATCCAATTGCTGCCTTGAGCTCCGAAATGGTCTGTGGATCATTGGCATACACTTTTCCTTTCAGAAAACTCCAAAGAAAGAAGTCCAATGCCGTCGAATCGCACGATCCTGGTGGCATATTCACATCGCCGCGGCGCGAGATAACACGACCATGAAACTTCGTCTGCAATAACTGCATTGTTTTTGGGCACGTTCACAATTTCTATGCGTTGCTCGATCGTGTTATTCCACATGACTAAATCTCAATACTTTCTGATGCCAGTTGTCAAAGATTAGCACTCTCTGTTCGCCACAAAAAAACAGCCACAAAGATTAGCACTCTCTGTTCGCCTCTGTTTTCGTGATTTTTTTTTTTTGGGAAATTGGGTGCAGATTTTTAACTTTTTTCATAGTAAAGAGTATCATTTCAAGTATCTTTGACAATTGTTTTATTGTGAATTATGGGCAAATGCTCGGCAACAAATCATCAGAAATTAAAAAATCAAATGAATTCAGTTTTTGCACCATATAATCTCGTCTTTAACCGAAGGATTCAACAAACCCATGATTTTTTAAAAAATAGTCGCTGATCGAAAGTGATCATCGCAATTTTGGTGAAAAAACATTCTATTTTCCTTGACATAAAAAAAGTATGCTTGAAAAAAAATCCTTCGATTGAAGACTTCTTTTTGACATACAAAAAATGTCTGTGCAATTTGAAGCAGATCGGCTCATTTGTTTTTGAGATATTTTGAGCACCGATTTAGAAAAAGTCATTCCGAGAAAATCGCGTTTCAAGTTTTCCGTCAGGTATATACGTTGATGAAATGTAATTTATTACCTCTAAATGAAATCATCGATGTCCGGACCAGCAGCAAACCTTCTGCAGAGTAGCAGCCTCCAAAATTCCAATTTGGTGCTGCCAACTAGGTGTAACCCCTTAAGATGTCAGATCATTTTGAGACACCCTCTATAAGCTGAGTACTCCTTTTTAATCTACTTTCTTAAATTCCCAGCGTTAATTTCATCCTTTTCAAATGAAAGGATGTTTTCTCATTACCATCGCTTCAGCTTCTGAAGCTGACGTACCAATTATTAAGATTCTCAAATAATTATTGTCGAAATCCTCTCCGTTCTTCACATTCAATTTAAACAATACATCAACTGCATGAGCTAAGGGTAGATTCTCAAATCGAAGTTTAGATTTACAATGATATTATCTATTACTCACAATCAGTAGTGAACGTTGATCTTCTGATATTCTTCTGGTTGGCTATCGGCCGGCACATCTAATGAATTTCTTTTGCCCACGGTGAGCTTAATTGTGAAGTTTCAATATCTATTCAATTAACGTAATGAAATAGCTACTTTTTATACAAAATACGAATTTGCGACGAAGGAAATATATTACGTTTTCTTAAGGCGTTACCCCCACTTGTAGCGCAAAAAAAGGCCTTTTTCATGAATTTTTTTAAAGAAAACTACAAAACTTTTTTAATTGATCAATATACCATCTTAAAGAACATATCTTGAAGAACTTTCAGTAATTTTTTTATTGAAAAATATTACATTGTTTAGTGGCAAATAACCGTCAATGAAATAATGTTTTTATATACACGGTTTGCGGTGACCAACATTGCGGCGAAGTGGATCATCTGAAAAAAAAATGCGGATGGATTTAGTCAAATATAAGTATAAACTAGTCTTTAATCGAAGGATTTTTAAAAATATTCATTTTTCACAAAATGGCGGACAGTCAAAGTTAATGGTTCGATTTTAACGAAAAAAAAACCGCCGTTTTTTGGCAATAAAACGACCATTTTTTTCGAAAAAAAAATCGAACGATTAAAGACTACATTTTTATGTATTAAATATTCCTGCAAAATTTCAAGAAGATCGGTTCATTAGTGTTCGAGTAATCTTGGTCACCGACTTCAGAAATGCCATTTTGAGACAAACGCGTTTAAAGTTTCAATTTCAGTTTACACGAAGAAAATATTTTTTTTGTAAACTTACAAATAGTCATCTATTCCGGGCCCATACAGAAGTATGGGCCCGGATACTTATACTTAAAAAAAATGCAATAAAAAAAATCGATTTTTTCAAAATCGCAAGTGGGGGTAAGCCCTTAAATGATTTCTACACGCCCGCTTGGTCGAAACAAATAAAATTAATTGATTATTTGAATTCGATTATTTTCGATCGATTTTTCGGGGCGGCACGGAGTTTTCTGGGGTGGGGGGGGGGGGGGGGGGGTTCGTGCCTCCTGCTGGCTACGCCAATGAGAGAGAGGGAGAGGCAAAATATCATGAAGCAAAAATGAAGCAGAGAATATATGTCATGACGCATGACGTGTTGCTCGGGCCATCGAGATACGATTCAGAAAGATGAGACACACGTTGCACGATACTCATATACGCTGCAATTATTACGGTCACTCGTGAAATGTTTGCCGCCTCTCAACACCCGACAACAATCAGCGATTGGGAGATGAAGCATACTTGCTGCGTAACGGTCCAGCCAACTCACAGAGTGCAAGGAAAAGAGATCGCTCATGAGGATTAGTATTTTGTGAAAATATTCAGTACGCGGATGCCTTTCGAGAGAACCAGTCGGATTACGGCCTCTCTCTCTCTCTCTCTCTCTCTCTCTCTCTCTCTTTCTCTCTCTCTCTCTCTCTCTCTCTCTCTCTCTCTCTCTCTCTCTCTCTCTCTCTCTCTCTCTCTCTCTCGCTCTTTTTCTCTTGATCGCTCCGGAATAAACGGAATCCTCGTCAAGAGGTATTTTCTCGTTGAGCATTTACGTCGACGATTTCTCTGTACGAGTGCGCGTCTGCGAACGGGACAGAGTAAGTAATCACCTAAGTAAACGCAATAAAAGTACTAATTATTAATATAATGAGAATGGTTTGTCAGAAATTTTCGAGGTCATTGTGTAATTTTTTGTTCATTCGTTAATCGTCGTTAGTCGGCCTAATTTCATTAAGGGACTATACCAGTGTGAACGCTGAAAATTTGGGTGATTTTCGGGAATTTTTTGGAAGAAAAGTACCCAATTAAGGCAGTGGTCTGGTCTAGAAATTTGACAAAACCGATTTTTTTTCTTCATTTTATTATTCCTTAGACCTTTCTTAATACGCTCGTAAAAACCGTTTATCGATATTTAAAAAATTAGCAGAGTAGAATAAATTATAAGCAAGCCGCGCGCAAACCTCATCTAACGGTATCAAAACTTTGAACGCGTTTATCTCAGAACGATGTTTTTCAAATCGGTGCTCACGATATCTCGATAACTAATTTACCGATCGAGCTCAAATGTTGCACATACCTTCGGTAGCCTCTTTCTGAGGACTGGTAGCAGAATTGAGTCGAACAATAATTTTGCCCACATTTTATAACTCGTCGAATACCCGAAAATGTATGAAATATCGTTAATCAAAGTTTAACAGGTCGCCATTTTGTAACAAAATTTTTGTAAGTACTAATTCTGCTACCAGTGCTCAGAATACTCATACAGATTGAGAATATATGTATATTTTTTTTCAGATGCGTACAACATCACCCAGAGTGGGCGCTGATTGAGGCGGTTTTCGGCGGACCATGTTGTAAAAAAATAAAAAATTACATGAACATTTTTTAAAACATAGATACATTCTCAACGGAACAATGAATACATATGTAAAAGTTCATCAAGACAACTTCAACGGTTTAAAAGTTATTCCAACCCAAAAATGACGTAAAAAATCTCGCTCTACACCAGACTACTGCCTTAAATGTTTCGGAAAATTAAGAATATATTCGGCTATATTTGACCTATATTACCTTATTGTTTTCATAGAAAAATATTGAGATCCAAGCGACTTATGCGCTGCCTTCGGAGGCGCCAAAAAAAAAGTTCCTCCACTGCTGACATGATTCCGGCCGATTGAGTAGCTACAACCGAAAAAGGAAAAAATGTCGTTAAACTGGGCGGTATTTTCTGTACATTGACGTAGGATTTTCGAAAAATATCAAAATCGAACAAAGTGGCGTAGTTATGAAAAAAAAAGTCTGTTTTCTTGCCTATAAAATCGTGGTTTTTTCAATGCCAAATCGTCAATTTTCATCCAATCAAAAATATCCTACGTCATTGTAGAGTAAGTATATTCAAGAGTACTCAGTTCAAATTTCAAGTCAATCAGATAATTGCTCTGTGAGTTACAATAAAAGCAAATTTGAAAAATCTCATTTCTAGAAAAACGCATTTGAAGATTTAACTATCGATTTTTGCAAGATAATATTGATACAAATGATATAATTGATAATGGTATTCTTGAAAGTATAAACTGTCGAAAAAGGCAAAAAAAATCGATTTTTTTAAGTGTCACACTGGTATGGCCCCTTATTGGTACGTCCAATTGCTTCCTTGAGGTTCGGAATGGTGTGTGGCATACACTTTTCCTATCAGAAAACCCCAAGGAAAGAATTCCAATGGCGTCAAATTGCACGATCTTGGTGGTCAATTCACATCGCCGCGGCGCGAGATAACACGACCATGAAACTTCGTCTGCAATAACTACACTGCAACCTCTATTATCGGAGCCTCCACAGATGCAACCGCCCCCACTTTGCGCCGAATATCGACCGGTGTGGCGCATAGTGGGAGAAGCAAAATTATTCCGAATAAATACTACAGAACTTAGAGGATTGGCTCATCACATTGCTGCAATTGACAGTGAAACCATTTTTATATGCGAATGATTCCAATACTTGGTGTTCCATCATGCTCCCAGCACTCTTTCATCTTGCCCCGCATATGAGTCCATTTTGCCCCGCCGTCTCCAAATTACGTAATTTTGAAATAAGGGGGGTTCTGGTCGTTGGATGACAGTCACGATAATTGGATTATGACGATACGAAGGATCGGACGATTTCAGGGGGCGTAACATATCAGCAAAAATCGATCTAACATATGGACGGCCCCTAACATGGGAAAAATAAAGGTTTAATTAAAAATATATCTTGCATGCTAACAATCAGAGACACTGATTTTTTTCTTTCCAAAATTGAAAGACTAATAAATATTGATTAGTTTTATTAGAATAAATAAATTGTAGTTTTATATTATATTTTATATATTATCTATTATATATTATATATTATATACTATATATTATGTATTATGTATTACATATTTATTATATATATTCTATATTATATATAATAAATATTGTAGTTTCATTAGAATAATTAAAGTTGACTGATTCATATATATTGTTTTATTTAAACATGACCTTAGCGTCATCATCTTGCCCCGAGTTCCCCTACGTGGATATTTTACATACGTGCGCTGGTACAAAAGCGAACGTTACTGTAACGGGGAATGGGAACGAGATAAACGCAAAGAGGAGGATCGCGAGGATGCACGTGGACGTTATCCTGAGAAAAGCGTAGCGATAATTGACGAACGCTATTATTTATTAAACGCGCCGCTTCGTTAATAGCTCGAGCCTGTCGTTTATCACGTTTGAGATACGAGATCGCGAGAGATCTTCGTGATTATATGTATGCCGCTTTAAATTGAAATCGTGAGGTTCGTCGTCTCGTCCTGCCAGTGCCACTTATATACACGCGTTTTACTCGAGGATCGTCGTCGCAGACACGCGCGACAACGATCCATCGGGACACACACTTCGCTGTGGAATATATATATATATATATATATATATATATATATATATATATATATATATATATATATATATATATATATATATATTTATATATTTATATTTATATATATATATATATATATATATATATATATATATATATATATATATATATATATATATATATATATATATATATATATATATGTGTGTGTATGTGTGTGTGTACACTATATGTATATGAGAATTTTACCGTGCGCGCCACCACGGAACGATTTATATTAACGCGCTGTTAATTAAGCGGATCTCATTGAAACCGGTTCGTCGGCGATTTGCCGCTCCAGAATCTTCCACCTCCGTCGTACATCCGGCGTGAGGACACTCTTCAACTTATTGCCTCTTCAACAGTGTGCGCTTGAGGATTGTATAACACGCTTTGTAAACTATTACTCGTTAATTATGTTAAATGCGATGGTTAAGGGAGGTGCGCATTACAACGATATTGATATCATCGCATTTGCGTTGTACACTGTGGCCTTTGAATATGAAGCATGCATATGAGGCATTCCATAGATTTTCAGCAAGGTCAAAACCCTCACTATTTTTCAGAGTCCTGCAATTTTTTTACTATCAAAAGGTACCTGCTAGGAGTGTCTGTGATTTTTTTCAGATTTTTTTTATGAGTCCTGCTGCAGATATCGCAATTTTTGAAAAATGAGAATCAGTTTTCAACTAGATGTACCTTAAAAACTATGGCCCAGGCAAAAACAATTATCGGACAAAATATTTTTGATTTTGGATGAACTTTTGACTTTAACAATTACATTTTTTTTTATCGTCAAACATTCTATAATAAATGAAAAAAATCGATTTTCAAAAAGTATGTCACGTTTGATTTTGCTCTAAATTTTTCTGAATTTTCTGTTCTTAGTGTGGACATACAGAAAAAATTGGCATCATGGGCCGCGAACTGGTTTAGAAGATATTGCATTTTTTTGTTGTTGTTATTCATCTTATCTTTATTTGTATCAGTCTGATTTGAATTAGTAGTGGACATAACTGAAAAATAACACTATAAAATGAAACTTCAAGCAGCTTCGGATGGTGTAATTGACGATTTCAAAATTTAATGCATTTCTAACTTTACATACTAGGTGAGAAAAAACACAATATTTATGACAAGTAAATGTTTTTTATTGCCCAGTATTAGCAAATCTTGTGAATTATTGTATGTTTGTCATCCGTCGAATATAATTTCGAAGTAATCGTGCCGTCTGTTCGCGGAATGAAAGCATGTTGCTTCTGGGATTTCTTGAGGGAGAAGATTTTTTCTTTGGTCAATAGATATTTGAATCGCCGATCAATTTAATCCGTCACTGATGGTTGGAATATTTATCGCGATTTTCGATGAACTTGCACTAGCATAACATACTTGCACCGTCAGAAGCCGAAAAGTGAAAATGAAGGTTATGAAATTTCACATACAATCATAACATCGAAACCGGTCAAGGAAATCGAGAACGTTTACTTCCGACCTTGCCGCCGGTGTCGCGTCGGTCGGGCGGGAAATTTGAAAATTTGAAAAAAATCAATCTTATAACATACAAAACACTTTGATATATGTTTTTATGTGAAATTCAAAGTTTCTCCCAATTAATGATCCAATTCATATCAATATAAAAGATTTTTAAAAAATGCAAATCAGCCTGTATCTTCTATACCAGTTCGCGGCCCATCTTGTCAATTTTTTCTGTATGTCTACACTAACAACAGAAAATTTAGAAAAATTTAGAGCAAAATCAAACATGACATACTTTTTGAAAATCGATTTTTTTCATTTATTATAGAATATTTGTACGAAAAAAAAAAGTTTATTGTTAAAGTCAAAAGTTCGTTCAAAATTAAAAATATTTTGTCCCACAATTTTTTTTGCCTGGGCCATAGTTTTTAAGGTACATATAGTTAAAAACTGATTCTCATTTTTCAAAAATTGAGATATCTGGAGCAGGACTCATAAAAAAAATCTGAAAAAAATCACAGACACTACTAGTAGGTGCCTTTTGATAACAAAAAAATTGCAGGACCCTGAAAAATAGTGAGGGTTTTGACCTTGCTGGAAACCTGTGGAATGCCTCATATACAGTAGTGCAATTAGTTCTGGACACTCCAATTTTGTTTTATTTCGCATTTATTGATAATTTAAAGGTTGTGAGCACTCGTACTTTATATTCTTGTCAAGGTGGGCTTATTAAGGAAAATATTAAGTAGAGAGATTATAGGTTGGAATGAAAATATTACAGTATCATTTCGGCGTAGCAGAATATACATTTTGTTCGTAGATGTAAAAAAAGCTTGGGTCTGTTGAAAGTGTACAGAATTATTTCTACTAGTGTATGTGTCTGCCGAGGTCAGAGTGAACGCTGAAGGTACCTTTGATTTCCCGATGTAGCCTGCAAGGAACATCACGTTGATGTCCGCTTTCGATTTTGGTGAAATTCATGTATATGGTAGAGCATCAAATACTATTAGATACGTGTGTTTTTTTATTGACGGAAAAACTGTTTCAAGGGGTGAAACCACCCCTTGGGGTGCAACATGTCAAAGGTTGATTTTCCAGGTTCACCCGCAAGCGGTCCACCGTTTTCAGTGAAACGAAAGTTCTAGAGCAAAACGATCAGAAATCCTTAATGAGTACATGGGGAAAAAACGAGAATCAAGAAATGAGCCACCTTTTTTTCTCACCCCACATTTAAATAGGGTGCATTCAATTGGATGAAACGGATAATATTTCAAAGTGGGGAGCAAATTGAAGTTTACGTATTTTCGCATTTTTGCCGGACGGCAATCGGAAAATAATTTTAGCTCGACGAAAAAAGCGGCAGTTTTTAGAGCAAACGATTGTGAAGAGAATGCGTGCAGAGCGAAGGTTCAAATTAAAACGAAAAATAAGTGAGCGACGATTGAGTAAAGAAACATTTTTGGCCAAAAAGCTAAATAAATTTGAATTTTCAATATTTTTTGTAAGCTCCTATCGATGGATTTTTACACACTGATTACGAATTCATCATTCATTCCCATTTCGTCTCAAATCCTAATTTTTTTAAAATTCAAAACTATGTGGGAAAACTTTTTTCGCTATTAGCCAGTGTAATTTTAAGCTTTCGACAAAAACTCAATGGCATTTTTAATCGGTGGAAAATTCCCTTTCGAATGGTTAAAGTGAAAAAAAATCGACTCATTTCGCCACTTTTCCAAAATCGTCGGAATCACAAAGTGTCGAACAGCCGTAGCGTCGGTCCTGTTTGAGTTGGAATTTAATGGGAGGTATTGAAAACGATTTTGGTAGACTTAGAGAATGGCGCTCGATTCATCCCGATATCTCAATTTGTTTTCCTGGAAAGTCAACTTGCAAGATGGCCAAAAAAGAGATAAAGGAGTAGGTATGTATGTAAAAATTTGTAAAATCGGTGCTCTGTCTTTGAAACTTTGCCCAATATTGAAAAATAATCCCAGCTCAGCCAAACAAGCGGCAGTTTTTAGAGTCAACGCACAGTAGGAGAAAAGCCCAAAAACCTGGCCAAAACCTCAAATGACCTTTGACGGGAATGAAAATTGGCTTACAGGGGTTTTCAAGGTCGCTGATTACGAATCTGAAAGCCAAATTATCGTAAACAAAATGGCCGATCCAATATGGCTGACATGAATGTTAAAAAGTTGCCAGATGTCGACAAAAATTGGTATTTACGGGTTTTCAAGGTCGCTGATTACGAATCCGCAAGCCAAATTATCGTAAAAAAAATGGCCGATCCAATATGGCCGACATGAACGTTAAAAAGTTACCAGATGTTGACAAAAATTGGTATATACGGGTTTTCAAGGTCGCTGATTACCAATCCGATATCTATTGTTTATAACTTGCAACAAAGAGCTTACAGCAAATTGTTATAAACAAAATGGCCGAGTATCCTGCTAAATAGTTAAATTAATATATTTAAAAAAATCATCATAATAAAATAAACGTGAACAGTGTATTCTACGCAATTATTATTTTTATTTCCAAAATACATACGGAACGTTTCAAAAATAGAAAATTTTATTCTTAATCAAAATCGTAATCGGAGTCGGAGTCGGAGTCAGAATCATTATCCGAGTTTGTATCTATTACAACTCCCGGCACGGCTTCAATCTCGGCGCAAAATTCGTCTCTCTATATATATATATATATATATATATATATTCAAATATTTTATTTGAATGTTATAACATTTCATTCATATTTAAGAAATTTTTATGTGGTTGATTTTAATATGTATATATATATATGCATACGTATATATCATAATTAAATCACAGAAAATTTATATATATATATATATATACACATACATATATATTAAAATAATTTATTTCAAGCGTATAACAGCCGTCTTGTCCGTTATGATGCTACTTCACCCATTCTCAGGTAGAGGCGCAGAGGCTGCTCAATAGTGCCGCGTGCACGCTCGGCTACCGCACGATGCGAAAAAAATCATAACGGACAAGACGCACGTTTTCCGCAGGTAACTCTTGTAAATTTCGAAAGCTTATACATTAAACTAAAGGCCGAGACTAGGAGCTTTGCAAAATGTGACAAAATATATAACTTTTCGGACCGTTGAAAATATAAGTTTTCAAAATTATTCAATTTTATTTATGCCGAAGGCTATACTACATTTCAATCATTTATACATAAACTTTAGATTCAACCGATGTAAAAACATGTTCTACATACCTCCAGAAGTCGTATCCATGTTGCAGAATTGAAATTAAACCCGTCACTTTAAAGTTATGGGTTTTTGAAGTCAGCGTTATTTTCGTCTGTTCAGCGCGTGACACGTACACTCTTCACGAACACTAACTGCCAACTGACGCTGCGGCGCAGGTATACACTTAAAGGGCTTTCCCTTCCACAATAGAATGCAGTTACTAGTCCTCTACCTGAATGACTACTCAACTGACCCTATTTCGAAAATTTATTTTTTGGGGTTTTGGCCAGGTTTTTGGGCTTTTCTCCTACTGTGCAACGATAACAGAGTGGATGAGTACAGAACGGAGTTCCAAATTGAAGCCGAATAGTTATAATCGACGATTTAGCGAAGCCACTTATTTGCGGCCGAGATCAGAAAAAATGCAGATTTTAATTATTTTTTTACAGGTCCACATTGATGTATTTTTACCATCTGAATACGAAGTCACCATTTATTTCCTTTAAAACTCTCAATTTTCTCAAAAAATACTCGTAATCGTATCGAATATGGTTCAGCCCTTTGAGCGTCCGATCTGGCAATAATGCAAAAATACGTTAGCCTTAATTTTGTCCCTCCTTTAAAGTGTTTCTCGTTACGTTCAATGTAATGTACCCCTTTTAAATGTGGGGTGAGAGAAACAATAAGGGTGTCGTTCATCCCTGAATTTTAATTTTTTTCAATGGATCTATGGTGGTTTTCTGATCATTTTGAATTAGAAGAATTTTGGTTTCTGTTTCTCTGAAATTGCTGGTCTACTTGCAGGTGAAACTGCGATATCAGCCGCACCCCTCAAAACCGTTTTGGCGCCAATAAAAAATAGGTATCTATAATGGTTTCTGATCCTCTACCACATACATGAGTTTCAACAAAATCAAAGGCGGACACCGAAGTGATGTTCTTCGTTAGGACACGAGAAAAGAGCCAACAAAAATGAGCTGATGGTCAAGTTTGTCCGAATCCCCAAATTCGGCTGCGATAAAGTACCCAACGACTCCTCCAGCATTCTTTCGCATTACATCCCGAGAAATGGATCGTTTGTATCAAAGAAAATATTGTGTAAATCTCAATTTTTTGTTGATTTTCTACGCAACTTTCAATGAAATGTTTCGATGAAATATAACTGAGAAATTGATTGCAGCTGAAAAAAACTGTCTAGTAGCCATTAACCCTTCGACTGCAGACTTCCGCTTCGAACCGCTCACTGCATCTGGGGTCGATCGGACCCCACATGTTTTTCAGATCGTTGTATTTCGGTAAATATATATTTGGTTTATATAAAGACTTTTTTTGTATTCAACGATCCTTATTTTACGGGCCTTATTTTTTAAGAAAAACAAAAATTAAGTGGACTATCAATCGTTCAAAGTGGGACATGCGTTGCGGAATATGTACTTGCACGAAAAATATCGTGGGGTGAAAACGACCGAGTGTGCAGTCGAAGGGTTAATGAAACGTCGTTCATGTCAAACAGACTTTTTTATTCACTGCAATAGAGGTGTACACTATACTTTCACAAATACGTTATGTCGTCAATAAGGTAACTTATTCAAAGCTTCGCATATAAATAAAAAAAAACGTGTGTTTGGCTCCAATAGTATTATATTCAAGTCCGATAACCTTATCCATTTCGTCAACAATTTTTTATACTTCCGGTACACAAAAATCTTCTGGTATACAAAATTTCAGACTGCCACGAGAAAATCGGAGATGCAAAATAACAGCTTGAAATTCAAATTACTAATTGGGTTTTTGTTAAAACAATGAGGAAGGTATACGACCACACAAAACACGTTATTTTTCCTGTCAGAATGGGACACACAGCACGAACTTTATTTCCTGCTGAAATGCTTATTTAAATCGGCAGACATGTTTCAATTGCAACGACTTCAAAGTCCAATCAACATGTTAAGGGGCCAGTCCACTTAGGAGCCATGAAAAAAGGCTGTGTTTTCGCGATATTTTGTTGAGGATTTTATAAAAGATATGAATATAATAGTTGTTGGGCTTGATAAATAAAGTCTTGAAATACATTAAAAAAAAATTAATTCATTTTTATTCATTTTTAAGGGGTTACCCCCACTTGCGATTTTGAAAAAATCGATTTTTTTTATTGCATTTTTTTGAAGTATAAGTATCCGGGCCCATACTTCTGTACGGGCCCGGAATAGATGACTATTTGTAAGTTTACAAAAAAAAATATTTTCTTTGTGTAAACTGAAATTGAAACTTTAAACGCGTTTGTCTCAAAGGGCATTTCTGAAGTCGGTGACCAAGATTACTCGAACACTAATTAACCGATCTTCTTGAAATTTTGTAGGCTTATTTAACACATAAAAATGTAGTCTTTAATCGTTCGATTTTTTTTTCGAAAAAAATGGCCGTTTTATAGCCAAAAAACGGCCGTTTTTTTTCGTTAAAATTGAACCATTAACTTTGACTGTCCGCCATTTTGTGAAAAATGAATATTTTTTAAAATCTTTCGATTAAAGACTAGTTTATACTTATATTTGACTAAATCCATTCGCATTTTTTTTTTCAGATGGTCCACTTCGCCGCAATGTTGGTCACCGCAAACCGTTTATATAAAAACATTATTTCATTGACGACCATTTGCCACTAAACAATGTAATATTTTTCAATAAAAAAATTACTGAAAGTTCTTCAAGATGTGTTCTTTAAGATGGTATATTGATCGATTAAAAAAGTTTTCTAGTTTTCTTTTAAAAAATTCATGAAAAAGGCCTTTTTTGTGCTACAAGTGGGGGTAATGCCTTAAGTACACAAACTATAGTTTAACGTAACGCCTCAAAAATAGGTGGGCTAGGTAGCTCCATCACAACTCGGCAATGGCTTGTCTGAAACAAAAAAAATCAAAGTCCATTAGATTCAGTATGACACCAGCTACAAAATGACCCGCGGATATAAAGTTTCATCAAAAAATAAAAAAATGGCAGATAAAAAGTTTTTTTCGCAGTTTTTCGCAAAAAAAAGAGTAAAAATTAACATTTTAAACCATCGAGGGTCATCTTGTTGCGAATCATATTTACAATACGTGGTTCAAATTTCAAGAGAATCGGTTTATTAGTTTTAGTGATACGATGAAGCAAGATTTTGAAAACGTTGCTTCGAGAAAAACGCGTTTGAAGTTTATACTATGAAAAATACTTACCTAAACTCAATCGGCAATTCCTGCACCGTACAAAATCCCTTCTGATTGCTCATCATCGTCGATTTCTTCAAGTCTTGCTTTCGATTTTTTTTAATTTTCAAAGTGAACTGGCCCCTTAATGAAAGTAAATAAAAATGGTCGTTGAAACAAAATCACGTCAAACCCGTAGTATTCAGTTGATTCAAACAAACCCAAACCCGATGCAACAGTGTCCCTCTATCCGTCTTCGACCAAATCGCCAAAAAACGTCAAAATATTCGCGATAGGATGAAACAGCAGTCGGCCCAGGCTGAACGTGTGAGACGACTGTGCGAACGAGAGTTGAGCAAGAGGTTCGATCCTGCAGCTCGTTGACGTTCCAGGCGACGAGTCATTTGTACGTCGGGCGATTTCATGCTTTTTTCACCTCACACCAAGAGCTCGAGTGCCTGTCTTGATCACTCGGCCGTTTGGACGGCGCGGCCACCGCGCGCGGGCCTCAATCGACCCAAAGAACGGCTGTAACCTCATTGAGCCTGGGACGAAAAGAAAAACCTCCAGTATAGGAATCGCGGTCCGAACAGGAGTCTAGAGCATTCCGGCAATGTCGATTTCTCGAGCGCGGGAGAAAAAAAAACCGAATCAAGCGTCCATTTAAATTCGTTGGGTCGTTGATTCTTTCGCGTCAGATGCGAAAAACCGAAATTGGCGGGCTCTCAAGCGCTTTATGTGACGCGCGTCGCTCGGAATTGCCAGCTCGGGCGCGGACTGCCAAGGGACGAAGGCAGAGTATACGGAAGAAAAAATGAGGAACATGAGACACGAAGCAGGACGAGGAACGAGGATTTTCTGAAAAGGCTGCGCAAACGCATACACGCGTGGGCATGCACATGCACGGACGCGGTGAAACGTGGCTCGTTGTCGGAGCAACAGTAACGGCAGCACTTCGAGACGACGGCGTAATTGGCGTAACTCCGATTTGGCGAGCGTTCGTATACGTGCGGATCGAATTTACAATCGTTTCCATCGGCCTCTTATGGTTCGAAGCGCGTGCGTCGCACCACTCACCGCGATCCACAATACACGTATATACTCCGCTCACCGCCGCCACGTTACCTTCGGCAAAGTACCGACGAAGCTTTCATCAAGCTCTCCGCAAATATGGTACAGCGGAAAGTGGATTTTTTTTTGCATTTTTAATCAAATAAAAAGCCAATGGGCGCGTCAGAATGCTGAGAGTCGAAACCGACCTCAAATGATTTTTCGACAAAATTGGAATATGTTTTTTTTCGGATGGGACCTTTGGATCGAGGGTTTGGTGAAGTCGTTGATGGTCCATTTCAGAGAAGGTTACTGTCGAGAGGCATGAAAAATTCATGAACTTCGGGATTTTTTGTCACTGAAAATGCTTTTAAAACTGTATATGTTTGTTGAGATAGACTGGGTATAGGGGCCTGAGTTAGCTGGATGCCACGCGAAACCAATGCTACCTCCACCCCCACCACCAATGTAGCAGAGTGGGGGGAGCTGCGAAATGCTGAATGACTGTGATTGGTTGAAAAATGGCCTCTCCCCACCCAATTCTAATCTTGGTATTAATTTAAAAACTATATCACAAATATATTACAAATGTTATCTAACAATTATTGTACAAACAAATCCGGGAAACCTTAAAACAAACCCAAACAAATCCAAATGAACGCAATTATGTACCTCAATGTATCAATATTTTTGAAAAATAATGAAAACCAACTCATATTATTTACATGCACCTGTTTTTTATTACCCGAAAAGTCTGATTACATTTTCAATGCCATGAAGCAGTTTCACCTCGTGTAATATCTGTAGATTGTTATATAAAATCAATACTTTTGGAAAGTATTTATTTTATACAAAATTTCGGAAATGAGTTTCAACGTATTTTATTCTTCTATCAATGGAGAGTAAATTCCGATTTTATTTATTTTAAAAAATTCATAATGGCGACGCCAGCTCCGGTAAAATAATGCCATGCACGGCGTGTTTAGGTCTCCACAGCCTTGCCAGTTCATCTGAGATAAAAACAGCTTAAACATGATTGAACTAGACTAAATTTGTGGCGGCCTCATCTTTTTTTGTTTTCTGAAAACCGTTTGAAAGAAAAAACCAATACTTTTGCCCGTTTTTTTCCGCTTTCCACGGTCGAAACAAATATTTTCAAATCAATTTTTAACAAAAATCGTTTCCTGATGGCAAATTGAATAACCTTTCAATTTCCCAGACATTCATGTGAATCGGTCCGTCCGTTGAAGCCGTAGAGCGCTCCGCGCGCTGAAAGATCCTTTTTCCCGTAAAACGCTCCGAGCGCCTCATCTACCTGTTTTCCAGCCGGCGGACGGTTCCGCTCAACAGGCTGTAAATTCTAAAATACTTTAGATATGAAAATATCCTTGTACCCACGGGTTCTCAAGACTTTAAGGATGCAAATGATGTAAAAAACCGAGTTTTTCATCATGAACGAAAAAAAGGTCGAGTTATTCATTATGTCCTTTAGCAATCTGTGAATGGAGAAGGCCTGATCCTGAATGGTGAATTGCGAACGAAGGCTTGGAGGCAAAGGTACAGTAGTTTACGTACGATTTATGTCGCGGTGCGGGGGCAAGCACAGGACGAGCAAAAGTTTTGGCTTTGTGCACAGCGGGTTGCCCGGCCGCAGGCGCTCTCTCACCATCTTGTCGTCGGGCCCTATTCGCGGTCTCGTTGAGTTTCCCGTTCGAGTCTTCCTATATACGCTCGTTAAGTACGCTGTTCTGTCTTTGATACTCGTGTAGTTTCCAATACGGAACGGGAGTTACTCACTCTCGCTGCTAATGAGATTGAACATGCCGCCCGTTCATTCTCCCTCTCTCTCTCTCTCTCTCTCTCTCTCTCTCTCTCTCTCTCTCTCTCTCTCGCTCAGCCTTGCGCGAGCTGACTGTCTGAAAAAGTTCATCGATATTCATGTCCACACCGCAACTCGTTTTGCACGCCTATCGCGGTTGCATATTTCCAAGAAAGTGTGGTCAAAGGTGGTTAAAGCCGCGACGA
>OX101788.1:28774860-28879860 GCA_944452715.1 Ophion slaviceki
GGGAGAAAGACTCGTGTATCGGCAAATGCCGAAGTTGCCTTTCATCGCGAAACGCACGTCAAACTCGCGCAGTCGCGATCTCGAAATTATTTGTTAACCGAGAAATTGGATTACCTTTCGCGAGTAAAAGAGGCTAAGGGAGGGGGGGAAAAGGGCATTGTATAAATCGAGATGCAGAAGTTTACGTTCATACACTCGAAGTGTATTCGTATTGACAATGACGAATGGGATTGGGAAGAGCAATAAATTTGTCGGCGCGGAACGAGAAGTTGCGCGGAGAGGAAGAGAAACGCGTAGCTCGGAATCGATAAAAGTGCAACCGCGCTTAAGGGATCATCACAGTGTAACATTTTCACGAAATCGATTTTTTTTCATTATCCGATAGTATAGACGGTTTTAACATGCTGTTCATATTCTTAGATAAACGTGAGTAGACAATTTATGTGAAAATTCCGCACTCGAAACTTTTAACGCGTTTTTCTCGAAATGTTGATTTTCAAAACGGTATCCACTCTCAAAAGATGAGTTTTCAAGCTATCCACATGCTTCTTCACGCCATTCTTTATCTAGCTTTCAAAGTTTTTTTTATCTATTTTTTTTCAACGAAAAGCTCGAAAAAATCGGCTAAATTCCCTCCTTTTTTCTCACACCGCTGTCATTTTGTCAATTTTCATTTTTTTAAAAACCTCCAAAGCACGAAAGCGGCTCTCATACTTATTAACAATCTTCTTTTCACATATTTCGCTTCATAAAATATTTACGACCGCAACCGTGTACCCCGTAAGGACTCCGTTTTTTACGAAGACATTTTCAACCGTTACAAAAGTGTTAAAAAAGTGTCAAAAAAAATCAAAATACACGTTTAGACATTTATTTTCTGTTCTTCATGAGTGCTTTGATTTGACATAAAAAAATGAGACTGCTTAGCGTATTCTAACCATCGAACAAAACAAATCGCGAAAGTCAGCTATTTTTCGAGCCGTTGCACTGTGATGATCCCTTAACCGCGATATGTCCACTGCGAATCCAAGAGAGGAGCAGAGAGGAGAGAGAGGGAGACTCGTTGCTCTTCCCAACCGGATCATAAGAAATTAATTCGTTCGTACATCTCGACGTACGAAAAAACGACCACCTGTATAGCTATAGGATGGGCCACACATTCTTCTCAGCTGGAGCTGCTCGTTCGACGTTCGTGTGTCTGCACATACGCACGATGGCGATAAAAAAATGTACGAAATCGTAAACTGCAAAAATACTTCTTCGTGTCACATGACAGAGAGCTCTATTCGAGATTTTAACGTATATTCCCGGTCGCAAGCCTCCCGGACTTTCGGTATATCAATATTTCATGTCAACGACGAACGAGAGTGACGGGCGAAGAAAGTTACGAAAAAACATAACGTAAATATTTAAATGCACTTCGTCGACGACGAGTGAGACGAAATGAAAATTCGCGGTTCACGTGCAAACGTCATTTCTTTGGGGCCCCGAGGGAGCGACGGAGAGACTTCTGTATGGGTTTTTGCGCGAGCTCGGAGATTTGCATTTAAGAGCGCGCGTGCGTGTGCGACGCCGGGCTCGAGAATCCCCGTGCACAGGACAGACGCCGGAACTCCGCCGATTTACATGTTCCGCTCTTGTCCATATATGAGCGAGACCTCGTCGAGGACTCTTATTTTCCTTTCTAGAATTACATGAATTATGCGAATCGGATTTGCCCGGTTCTACCATTTCCGGACTCGTCTCATTTTCGGCGTCGGGAACTCTTCCTGTTTTGGCAAATTTCACTGAACGGAGAGCGAGAATTCTTCGAGATTTTTAGTCGAAAACGTCATGCCGTAAATTTTTAGGGTGACCATATTTTTTCGCCGAAACACTCGCATTTATGGTCCCGAAAATCAATGCATCAGGAGAACTATAATTTTTATTCGTACGAGTCAAAAAAATGATAGGGCAGAGCGGGGTCACTTGATCATGATTTAGTCGTAATCAGTATAGCTCCGAATTAATTAAGTGATAAATAATATATTTCAAAATAGATAGGCAATACGCAACGAAATTTGTGTTTAAATCAATGTATTCCAATATTTTTATTATGATCTACCATTTTTCCTCCAGACATTTCAGTTCTGAATCATTAATGACGATCTCAAAAACGTTTGGGTGATTTTCGTAGCCCAAATCAGAATAAAAAATTGACAAATTCAACCACAAATCTGGGGCCGGGTTGAAATTCCGAACGTTGAATGATCAGAATGCTCAGAACTCCGAAAATTTACTACCCCGAAAGATCAAAACTCTGAAAGAATTTTACACGAAAGACCAAAACTCCGAAAATCTGAACACCGTCAAATAATTCGGCTATGGAAATTTTAAAAGTTTCAAAATTTTCAATAAATCGACGAATTATTTCAAGATTTTTTTTTACTGAGGAAGGATTTTACGTAATTTTTCAAATTTGTCTAGACAATGTTATACGTTCCACATCATTTACAGTCAACTGTGTCGACTTTCGCTGGTATAATGTTGACGAACCTTGTAATTTCGGAACATTAAAATTAGGAATTTTAAACCGTCGGTGCATTCAAAGTTCGGAATTTCAACCCGGCCCTCATGTCAAGATCATGCCAGCGAAAGTCTACACAGTTGACTGTAAACAATGTAGAACGTATAACATTGTCTAGACAAATTTCAAAATTGACCCAAAATCACTTCTTAATAAAAAAAATTCTTTAAATAATTCATCGATTTATTGAAAATTTTGAAACTTTAAAAACTTCCATAGCCGAATTATTTTGACGGTGTTACGATTTTCGGAGTTTTGGTCTTTCGTGTAAAATTCTTTCGGAGTTTTGATCTTTCGGGTACTATTCTTTCGGAGTTTTGAGCGTTCTGACCATTCAAAGTTCGGAATTTCAACGCGGCCCCATTTTGAATTTCGGAACATTAAAATTCGAAATTTCAAACCGTCGAAGCATTCAAAGATCGGAAGTTCAACCCGACCCCAAAAATCTTTGTCGTTGCGTTTCAACGATGCGAACTCCATCATCAATAAATGTTGTTTCCTGTTTAGCGTTGTAGCAGATCACTTTTGCTGCAGGCCATATCAATGACGGTCGGGACAGGACGAAGCCAAAAAGTGAGTACGAAGCGACAAAAGCCGCGAGGTTTGGCGAAAAGGACCAAACGGACCTTGCACGGACAGAAGAGGGTGCAAAAACACAAGATGTGCTCTTTCCAACCCCCGATGATCGGAGATCCAGATAGGCAGGCAGGTGAAACATATATCCTATATTTCCGAGTTCAAAAGACTTTGTTTATCCTGGGAATTCTCGGATAACGAAGAACTTACGGAGAACCCGGCGTATATATATATATATATATATATATACACATATATATACAGACATGTATATAGAAATATATGCTCGTTAGTATTCCATCGCCGATGGGTCACGTATATCGGTCGCAATCTCGGTAAAATATTGCTCCTTCGATGACGGCTCAATCTGTACACGAGAAATTACGGTCGTGACTCTCCCTTTTTCTCTTGCTCTCTGAGAGCTCGAGCATCTTCTTTCACGCGCTCCACCATCTCGTCCTTGTGGCCAACGAAGAAAATGAATCGAGCAGAAAGAAAGAAGAAAAAAATCTTCGACATTCGCGCGAGATTGAGACTGCCACGCGAGTGCGGTCGTCGTGTAGTTTCGTGGCGGAGCACATACATGTGAGGTTTTCCACGTGAATCCGGTGGACGTTTTCCCTGATGTCCACCAATTCGATTTACTTTTTTTTATCTGATTCCATTGACTCTAAAAGACACCCTGAATTTTTTTACATTTTTCGAAATAACCCTTAGTAAAAACAAAATTCTCCGAAAAAAACGACCCGATTAAAAAATATGAAAAAATTCCCAAAAATGCGTGATTATATGTAACAATTTTCAAGCTATCACCCGCAGTGGAAGTATGATTTTTTCTGTGCTTTCTGAGCGTTTAACGTTTAAAAAAATCCGAAAAATTCAAGAACCGCTTACTTCGGGCGAATACTTAAATATCTTAATACCCACAATGAATTTTTCGGATTTTTTTAACGTTAATCGCTCGGAAAGCACAGAAAAAATCATACTTTGACTGCGGGTTATACCTTGAACATTTTTACATATAATCAGGCATTTTTGGGAATTTTTTCAGATTTTTAAATCGGGGCGTTTTCTTCTGAGAAATTTTTTTTTTTTTGACTAAGGATTATTTCGAAAAATGTAAAAAAAATCAGGGTGTCTTAGAGTCAATAGAATGAGATTAAAAAAATCGAATTGGCGGGGGTCAGGGAAAAAGTCCACCGGATTCACGTGGAAAACCTCATATATATGTATGGATATGTAGATATACGCATATAGAGGATGCAGTGTATGTACACGGTAATGATCGTCGTCACGCGAGTAATTTGTCATGTCGCACGGTCGCCCGCAAACGTTTGCGCGCTCTCGGGACGAGAGTGCAAATATGTTCACACCCGTTTGCATCATTACTTCACAAACCCAGATTCAACTTTTCGCATTATTTTCAATTCCTCTTCTTTTAGTTACTTTGATTCGAGCTCCAATATGGCGAGTGTCATCATGATAGAACTCTCATGCAGAAAGTGTCGTGGGGATCCAATTGGATTCCCATACTTGTTCTTAAGGAGAGATATACACCTAGATTGTCGAGGTCGAGGATTTAGAAGCTATGAACATTCCGTCGACCGTAGAAGACCTACACTATGGGCCTGGCATCGATGATTCCATGTAAGTTGACAAATTTCATGATTAATTCATTCCCAAATTTTCAAACGTGCTTTTCTCAAAACCACGTTTTTCAAATCGGTACCCAAAATTTCTCGAAAACCAATGAACCGATTGCCTTGAGATTTTTTGTGGTTATTCTATACACCATTATCTAGTACTTGTCATAGGATTTTTTTCCGTTACTTAGTTTTTGTTTTATAGGCAAAATAATAACTAATTTTTGGCCCAAAAATCACTATTTATGTTCGAACGTCCGCCATTTTGTCATAAATCGATATTTTCAAAATCGGCTATGACAAGTACTAGATTATAGTATCTAATTTAATATTCTTTTTGGTTTTTTTTTCAGATGATTTTTGAAGAAACGCCAGTGTCGCCAGTGGGTTGAACCTTGTTTTTTAATCGATTTGGTCAAATTTTGAAGATCCTTATTTATTATTTCAATAAACGCTTTAAAAAGAATATCTTAAGGGACCAGTCCACTTTGAAATTTTCAAAAAATCGATTTTATTTACTGTTTTCGAAAGTACATACATTCAGAAATATTGTGTCAAAATTTTAGGAAAATCCGAGCTCTCTAAGTATTTTGTTTTACCTGAACGTCAGGACCTTATTTTGTCTACCTGAGCGTATAGCGCGCTCGGCCGATCATAGTATAAACTTGAAATGCGTTTGTTTTTGGACATTAACTAAAACTTGTAGGTTAAACGTGGCAACACCGCGGTAAGGGGCCAGTACACTTTCAAAAAAAATTTCAAAAAATCGAAAGCAAGCAAGACTTGAAGAAATCGACGATGATGAGCAATCAGAAGGGACTTTGTACGGTGCAGGAATTGCCGATTGAGTTTAGGTAAGAGTTTTTCATAGTATAAACTTCAAACGCGTTTTTCTCGAAACAACGTTTTCAAAATCTAGCTCCATCGTATCTCTAAAACTAATAAACCGATTCTCTTGAAATTTGAACCACATATTGTAAACATGATTCGCAACAAGATGACCCTCGATGGTTTTAAAATTTTGATTTTTACTCTTTTTTTGCGAAAAACTGCGAAAAAAGCGCGTTTTTTTACTTTTTTCATTTTTCATCTGCAATTTTTTTATTTTTTTATAAAACTTTATATCCGAGGGTCATTTTGTAGGTGGTGTCATACTGAATCTAATGGACTTTGATTTTTTTTTGTTTCAGACAAGCCGTTGCCGAGTTGTGAGGGAACTACCGAGCCCACCAATTTTTGAGGCGTTGCGTTAAACTATAGTTTTTGTACTTAAAAATGAATAAAAATGAATAAAAATTTTTTTTATGTATTTCAAGACTTCATTTATCAAACCCAACAACTTTTATATTCATATCTTTTATGAAATCCTCCAAAAAAAACACGAAAATAGCCTTTTTTCGTGGCTCCAAAGTGGACTGGCCCCTTAAAAAACGATTTGGATCTCATCACTGAAAATCCACTGTAATTATAACGTTTGTTGTTTATATTTTCGATTTGAACGTGGTAAAAATTCTCAAACGGCGTTCAGCAGACAATAGTACATCGGACAATCCAATTGGATCCCAATGAGGACTCCCTCTGTGCGGTGTCCCAAAAAATCCCTATAGAGATAAGGGTGTATCTCCGGGCTTCCCATCACATATGTGCACGCAATTACGAAAACGTCTTTTTTCAAAGATCCAACAAAGTGCACTCGAGAATTTCAAATAGAAAATTCGCAAACGACGTCAATCGGAAAATAGCACGGAATCCTCTTGGATTCCAATGTGGACTCTCCACATGCGGCGTCCCTATCAAATCCCTATAGAATGTGGTGGTACTTGGGGACTCACCAAGAAATTTCTGCACGACCTGCGCGCATATTCGGCTCTGTGTACGTGCGTGAGTGGAGTGCATAATTTCTCAGTGAGTCACTTCACGTCGAATATCTTTAGCACTGCTTATATCGCGTTGTTATCGGCAAGACGATAACTAGCGAGGAAGTGGCAACTGTCGCGAAGATAAATGTCTTTGACCTACACGGAGTGTGCTCCAATTTCGGTTCACGGCTGATAACAGTTTTTTGCATTGTCTCGTGGGAGCTTAAGGCTGCCTCACATCGAAACGTCCCAAACTGTTCTTTCGGAATGTTTGCCTCGAGATAAATTTGAGATATCTGCCACAGCCTTTCGGTGCAGAAAATAATAGAAAAAAGAATCTTTCTGATCAAGAAATCTTTTCCGTAATTTTCGGGCCAATTGTTGTGAAAAAAATCGTTTCTAGATAAAGACAATCGAAGTTTTTTTTCCTGATTTCGCGCTAATAATGCACTTACCTGACCGTCCCAAATATTCGAAATTCCCGCTTGAGATTTCAGCACATTTTTTCGATGTTGTAGAATGATAATACGAAGGAAAAAAAACGATTCGAAAAAAAAAACGTTGTGAGAGTACCGTAAAATGAGGTTACTTAGAACAGGTTTTGAAAGTTTTTTGTAGGTAACTTTTTTTAACATCCTAAATTCCTCCTTTTTTTCTTCGATACAACAATGTGTCCTTTGGGTACCAAATGGATAAGAAAGTCAAGCCCCAACACCCCCACAATTTTATATATATATTTTTTTAAGTGTCAACGTAACCTCGTGTGTGTGTGTTCTTTGACAAGGCATTGAAATACAACTTATGTCAAAGATTAAGGGATAGATTGACGTCATTTTGATGAAAAACAGTTAAGGGGTTACCCCCACTTGCGATTTTGAAAAAATCGATTTTTTTTTATTGCGATTTTCTGAAGTGCAATTTGAAGTGCAGTTTTTTTTTTTATGCCCGGAATAGATGACTCTATGTAAGTGTACAAAAAAAAATATTTTCTTCGTGTAAACTGAAATTGAAACTTTAAACGCGTTTTTCTCAAAATGGCATTTCTGAAGTCGGTAACCAAGATTACTCGAACACTAATGAACCGATCTTCTTGAAGTTTTGCAGACTTATTTAATACATAAAAATGTAGTCTTTAATCGCTCGATTTTTTTTTCGAAAAAAATGGCCGTTTTATAGCCAAAAAACGGCCGATTTTTTCGTTAAAATCGAACCATTAACTTTGACTGTCCGCCATTTTGTGAAAAATGAATATTTTGTAAAATCCTTCGATTAAAGACTAGTTTATACTTATATTTGACTAAATCCATCCGCATTTTTTTTTCAGATGATCCACTTCGCCGCAATGTTGGTCACCGCGAACCGTGTATATAAAAACATTATTTCATTGACGGCCATTTGCCACTTAACAATGTAATATTTTTCAATAAAAAAATTACTGAAAGTTCTTCAAGATGTGTTCTTTAAAATGGTATATTGATCGATTAAAAAAGTTTTGTAGTTTTCTTTTAAAAAAATCACGAATAAGGCCTTTTTTTGCGCTACAAGTGGGGGTAATCCGTTAAATATTCCATGCATCATACATGGAATCAAATGGAAAACAACAATTTTTAACAATCAAATTGTCATCTTTGGCGGAAACATTTTACATAAAAATATCAAGTACCCAGGGTACTATTATAGGCACTTAATTAGTCTTAAAATTATCATTAAGATCAAAATCTACTTGAGCAATATTACAACCAACTTTATCAACATCATAATAAACTTGAACAACAAATTGTCATTCAAGTTTATTTTGGCGCTGTATTTTCGCGCTCTGTTGAAGTAGTCCCCAAAACTGTCAAGGTTACCCCCAATATCAATGAAGCCCCTTTCACGGTACCCTTAACAGTCCAAAAAATGTCAAGAATTCTCGCAAACAAAATGGCCAAGGCAATACGAAGAAAAAAAATTTAAATACTGCGTCTACAATTATGCAATACAAAAAGCAGCATTCGAGAGCTCGGATAATTCAATACCCGCAATTCCCTCATTAGATTCGCGAGAGCATGAATAATTTTGTATTTCCGCACTACCTGCGCGGCGAAAATTACAGTTCTCCTGTCCGAGCGGCGAAAGAATGATACGTGAATTCAGCTCCTACACGATATTATCCCCAAGGTGCGAGTATCATCAGGGATGATCCGAAATGGCAGGTGTGATGCGCGTTACAAAATCGAGACACGGAAGATTATACGGTCTGCGCGGCGGCACACTCCTGTGACCCTTGGAAGTGTAAAGCACGCGTTCTCCGTGTCTGAAAAAAAAAAACATCTTCGGGTATAGAAATGGTTTTATTTGGCTCGTTTTTGCACACGACGAGGATAAGGCAATGTTAACCGGATTGCCACTTTAACGCGCCGATTTTAACACTTTAGCGTCAAATGTATGACATTACGAAGGCACGAGGGGCGAAAGGATTGGGAGAGTAAGGGGCGAGGGGTTATGCCTGCGAGTGGAGTATAAAAATCGCACATTTCTTGGCTATATCTCGGCGATACTTTCGCGCCGCGGCGTGTCTGTAATTTATGCTAATCGTTACACTCGGCTCTCCCGTATATCCGTGATTGCCACAGCTCTCGCGACGACATCTATAGATATACACGTATGTGTACTTCTGCGCGTATGCATGTGATAATACCTCGTGCTTATTACTAGATTCGTCGATCGACCGTATAGTAATAACAGTCCGTTCGATCTATACCTATGTACATACGCCCCGTATCGATCGAAACGAGCCGCGATCTGGAGAGCGTAATGTCGAAAGGATTTCGAACGAAGACACCGGCAGCCGAAGATTCGCGATCGGTCTGCGGCGGCCGAGGCGATCTAACCTGTCAAGCACCACTGGCATGGGTCGATACTTTAGCAAATTTATTTTATTAATAATTGTAATATATGTGAAATGTATGCCATATATTGAAAATATATGTTGCATATATGTGCCAAATTCTAATTTTCGTAACGTTTTTATATGTGAGATGTATATGCGTGGTATTAGTGTATATTAATGTATCATATATCAATGATATATGTAGCATTTACCCTGCATATATACCACATATATACAGATATGCGTAGCATATCTCCCCCATGGAAATTTATGTATGTAAAATATATGCAGAAAATATATGCTACATATATATATATCGGTTGCATATATAGTGACGAAAAATAGAATTATACGTATATATTCAGTATATATGCACCAAATATATAACGCATATATGACCCATATATTTTCGATATATTTTTCTGACCAAAACATATATGCTACGTATAAACACTATATATGATGCATATATGAGGCATATACGACGCATATATTTTCGATATATTTTCAATCTATTTTTTGGTCAGAAAAATATATCAAAAATGTATGCGTCATATATGACGCATACATTTTTGATACATATTCCTGACAAAAAATATATGCTGTGTATAAACACTATTACAGTTAAACTTAATAAAACTTAAAACTTAAATTTAAAAAAACTTAACTTACAGTTAAAGTACGCTATCACATATAAACACTATATACAGATATGCTACGCATATCTGTATATATGTGGCATATATGTACCATTTATGCAGTATATATGTGGTATGTACGCAGTGTGTATGCAACATATATGCTAAATATATGTGGTATATATGCAGGGTAAATGCTACATATATCATTGATATATGATACATTGATATACAGTAATACCACGCATATACATCTCATATATAAAAACGTCACGAAAATTAGAATTTGGCACATATATGCAACATATATTTTCAATATATGGCATACATTTCACATATATTACAATTATTAATAAAATAAATTTGCAGTATATTTTTGCGTATATAAATTTCCATGGGGGCTGTATATAGTGTTTATATGTAATAGCGTACTTTAACTGTAAGTTAAGTTTTTTTAAGTTTAAGTTTTAAGTTTTATTAAGTTTAACTGTAATAGTGTTTATACACAGCATATATTTTTTGTCAGGAATATGTATCAAAAATGTATGCGTCATATATGACGCATAAATGACACATATATGAGTCATATATGACGCATACATTTTTGATATATTTTTCTGACAAAAAAATAGATTGAAAATATATCGGAAATATATGCGTCGTATATGCCTCATATATGCATCATATATAGTGGTTATTCGTAGCATATATGTTTTGGTCAGAAAAATAGATCGAAAATATATGGGTCATATATGCGTCATATATTTGGTGCATATATACTGAATATATACGTATTATTCTATTTTTCGTCACTATATATGCGAATGATATATATATATACATGTAGCATTTATTTTCTGCATATATTTTACATACATAAATTTCCATGGGGGTTGGATGGGTGATCGGTAAGCAGCATTCTGCCTCGCGATCTGAGTTTTCAGCTCGAGGACATTTCACCGAGTTTCCGATGATAACAGGACTGAAACTCAGAGAAATATAGCATGTGTCGACACGGGTTTCTCAGTTTCTCTGGGCACACGGTAAATTCCATACAGTGGCGGGAAGAGAGGCAATGGGCAAAATTTGGTGTCAGTCAGAAATTTGTAAAACAGGTGAAGAATGTGGAGTAATAGTGCAAATGATGGGATCCTTAAGGCCTTAGGCCACAGTAACGGGTATAAAATCATGTGCGAATTTAACATTTTTTTTCGTATGAAAAAGTTATTCACTCATAAAATTAATTACACATCTATTTAGTATGAATATCAAGCTGTTGGAAAATATATATTTTTTGTTTTATTTACAAAATGGCCGACTACTCGAAACTTTTCGAAACAGCTTTTTGCCAATTGGCGTGACAAATAACTTCAACAATTTTCACTCGATTTACTTCAAATTTAAAAGTTATGTTCCTAATTGCATTTCGCAGAGAAGTACGTACGGAATTTCTGATTAATCGAAAACTTTTCATTTTATGAGCAGTTTATGAGCAGTTATAACGAAACTTTTCACTGAAAATTCATTTCTTAATTTTAGATACCTACAACTTTTGAATAAAACAATATTTTTTTAATTCCGTATGTACCTCTTTAGGTATTCTAATGTAGATTGACGAGAATTTTTGTTTTTTGTTCTAGGTAAAAAAATTGTGGATGCTAAATGTCACGCCGAGGAGCGCCTAAAAAAAGATAACGAACGAAAATATTAGTAGTCGGCCATTTTGCACATCGAAAAGAAATAGATGTATTTTTTAACAGCTTGATATTCATACTAAACAGGTGTGTAATTAATTTTATGAGTGAATCACTTTTTCATACGAAAAAAATGTTAAATTCGCACATGTTTTTATACCCGTTACTGTGGCCTAAGGCCTTAAGCACGTATATCTGAATATTGAACATTTGAAACTCGTAGGTATCGTTCGGGGGCAGGTTGAAATTCCGAACTTGAATGCGCTGACGGTTTGAAAATGCCGAATTTTAATGTTCCGAAATTCAAGATAGGGCTGGGTTGAAATTCCGAACTTTGAATGGTCAGAACGCTCAAAACTCCGAAAGAATAGTACCTCCGAAAGAATTTTACACGAAAGACCAAAACTCCGAAAATCTTAACACCGTCAAAATAATTCTGCTATGAAAGTTTTAAAAGTTTCAAAATTTTCAATCTATCGAAGAATTATTTCATTTTTTTTTTAAATTTATTAAGAAGTGATTTTGCGTCAATTTTGAAATTTGTCTAGACAATCTTATGCGTTCTACATCATTTACAGTTAACTGTGTAGACTTTCGCTGGCATGATCTTGACATGAGGGCCGGGTTGAAAATCCGAACTTGAATGCGCAGACGGTTTAACATTCCTAATTTTAATGTTCCGAAATTACAAGCTTCTTCAAGATTATGCCAGCGAAACTCCACACAGTTGACTGTAAATTATGTAGAACGTATAACATTGTGTAGACAAATTTCAAAATTGACGTGAAATCACTTCTTAATAAAAAAAAACTTGAAATAATTCGTCGATTTATTGAAAATTTTGAAACTTAAAACTTGCATAGCCAAATTTTTTTGACAGGGTTCATATTTTCGGAGTTTTGGTCTTTCGTGTAAAATTCTTTCGGAGTTTTGATCTTTCGGGGTAGTATTTTTTCGGAGTTTTGAGCGTTCTGACCATTCAAAGTTCAGAATTTCAACCCGGACCCTATGGTTTGTTTGTCCATAATTATCTGCGGCAATATGTTTTTTTTTCTGGTGATGTGGCTACACGAATATATATTAAAAATTATACAGAAAGAAGGTTTTTTGTAACCATTTTGAAAACGTGTGAAAATCAATGTATGAAAAAATATGAAATTTAAAAACATATATATATATATATATATATATATATATATATTAGGGTGATTCGTTTCAGGGCAACTTTTTTTTTCGACCCATCGTGCCCGAAAACCTTTAGATGGTACCCAAAAACAAAATCGTGAAAAGGGGGTGTTGCCAAAAAATATTTAGAGGTCGCGAATCAAAATTGAAGGTTTCCCATTTGATTAACATTGAAAAAAATGTTTTTCTCATTATTAGTGTTACCATTCCGCGAATTTTGATATCACGATATTTTCCAAGTGGGTTCTCATAGTAAATATGATACTCCACAATAAAGTTCATTGAGTCATGGCCGTAAATTCAACCGTTTCAGCGACATCATTATTTCAAGTGAATACTGCGCAAAATATCTATTCAAACGGCTGTAACGCCTAAGCTATTAGATATATCGAAAAAAATTCAGATGAGAACTTTGTAGAGAAAGTAATTTTCTACAAAAAAGTCTTATAAGCCGAGCCCGAAAATTCAACTCTTTCTCAGCTATAGGTGGATGAAGTAAAATAGATTTTTTTTTAAACAAAAACAAATCTATTTATTTTACTTCATCCACCTATAGCTGAGAAAGAGTTGAATTTTCGGGCTCGGCTTATAAGACTTTTTTGTAGCAAATTACTTTCTCTACATAGTTCTCAATAGAATTTTTTTCGATGTATCTAATAGCTTAGGCGTTACAGCCGTTTGAATAGATATTTTTATACAATATTGACTTGAAATAATGATACCGCTGAAACCGTTGAATTTACGGACATGGCTCAATAAACTTTATTGTAAAGTATCATATTTCCTATGAGAACCCACTTGGAAAATATCGCGATATCAAAATTCGCGGAATGGTAACACTAATAATGAGAAAAACATTTTTTTCAATGTTAATCAAATGGGAAACCTTCAATTTTGATTCGCGACCTCTAAATATTTTTTGACATCACCCCCCTTTCACGAAACTTCGTTTTTGGGTGCCAACTAGAGGTTTTCGGGCACGATGGGTCAGAAAAAAAAAAGTTACCCTGAAACGAATCACCCAGTTAAACATATATATACAACAATCATCAGTTAAATATATATATATATATATATATATATATATATATATATATATATATATTTAAATTTTATCCCATTCTGCGAGTGTAATAAGGAAAAAATTTTAAACGACGTCAATCGGGAAATAGCGTGGTATCCACTTGGATTCCAATGTGGTTCCCTACGTGCGCCCTACCACATCCCTATAGGGATGTGGTAGGACATCCCTACAGGGATGTGGTAGAATATCGCGACTCCCTAACGAATTTCTGCACGGGAAGAGCTTCCTTATAAACGCTAAAGGCTATCGCGAACCACCGTCCTTTTACAAAGAAAACGCGTTTTCTCCCGTTCCACTTGACGGATCTAGATGAAGCAAAGTGCAACTCTTGAAGCTTTCATTTCCATCTTCCAAAAGCTCAAGAACTTCGCTCAAACAGCCGACGGAAAAATGTCCAAAAAAATATATACCCCAGAGCTATATTCTAAGCCTACCAGCATTATAACGGATAAACGAATGTGCAGATAAGCACTACGATTTTATAATACCAATAAGATAAAGAACCGCCTATATGCTGCTTCAAGCTTAGCCATTAAGAGAGCCACCGAGCTGAATTTTTTTCTAGACCTTTGTAACCTCTTTGCCGATCATCCTGTGCAGTTTGAATACGATCCACAGTCCCGTTTTTTGAAAGAAAAAAAATAGGCATCTCGACGTATTTTGTGGGTTAATTACATTGCGCTTATGGAAAACTCCGAATCATTTTTCAGTACATTATTAATATCTGCTAAGTGAATGTTACCACGGAGCTGAAAAAGTAGATACGGTCCCGAGTCGAAATTTTCGAGCCGCGTCCAAGCCACAAAATGAAGGCGAGCAGAAATCGGCGTGAGCGGATTATTGGGTATCTAAAGGAGGGTACAATGTTTGAAAGTACCATGCGTTAGAGCCTCCGATGAACCTCCGGCATGGCAGAAAGTAGACTTTTTGACTCAAAGGAGGTCAGGGAGGGTCACAATTGAACCTACGGAACCTCAGGTGGGCCTACTTCGAGCGCTCCCGCAGAACCTACTGCCCCCCCTTTCGGCCTACTGTACACTGCTAAACAAAAAATTAATTTATATAGAATCTATTTAAATAAAATAGGTTTTTTCCTTCTCTCCCAGCCTACTACGATCATATTTCTTTCAAAGATATTTATATATGTTAATAAAGATGAGATTCAAATTAATCTTCATTTGCTTACAATGTACACTGTAAAGCTTAGTGTACTATATGCAAAAAATATTTCATAAATCGAAAATAAAATGAACGCATTATTTGAGAGCTTTGCTACAAGGATTTTTCATCGTAATTCGTCATTCCCTGGCCTTTGGAAATGATTTTTTTCGAAGAAAATATTTGCCCTATATGCGATTTGAACCTAGTCCTACCTATTCATAGATGCGCGCCGCTGCTTTTTTTTTTTTTTTTTTTTTGAAAAATGTTTATTGTTGTTGATTATACATTTCTTTGGTTCGGGGTTACAATAAACAAATAAAAAAAAGCCATACATCTTTGGGTTTGTTGATACATATGCCTACACGCTTGTAGGGCTCGTGTAATTATACTTATCTTCTAATCTTATTGATAGGTTTATCGTACTAGGAACTGTCACTTGTTTACGGGGTATTGTCACCATAGTGATATATGCGCACTGACGGGCACGTAGTAAAGTTTGAGGAAAAACGGGAAAAAACCTCAACATAATTTTGATTGTCAGTATATAAATTTATATCTTAAAATTAATAAAATCTATATATATTACAATATTTACAGGTTGAAGTACATCTAAGGATAACAGGAATAGTCTTAATATCTAAATTGCCGCAGCATGTTAGCTCTGCTGAGCTTCCATTGTCTTTTTCTTATGATTAGATTTCCCATGTGGGCTGAGTTGCGGTTTAGCCACCAATATCTGTCGAACTTCAGTCTGTGGAAGTCGTTGAAATCGCGAGTAGGGATTGCTGTTGAGCCTGTGAACTTTTCTCTGTTGGTTATTGGGTCATTGTGTTTTAGTGTGATTCGTTTGTTGGCCTTGTTTCTTCGCCAATGATACAGAATGGGAATGTTGTCTGCGTTTTGTATTAGTCCTTTGTCGTCACAGTACAGGAATGCTTGCGGCGTTGTGTATCCTATCTTAATTTGTCTTTCGGAATCTCGTGCGTCTTGGTTACTTAGGGAGTTAATTGTTGCGTTGTTGATATGCGGTAATTTGCTGAAGTAATCTCTAGTGAGGCGCAGTGTGAATGAGTCGATTCTTGGGACATTGGTATGATCGTATATTTGCTTGTTGCTAATAAGCTGTTTGTATTCAGTGTGGGTTTATCTATACATGCCTAGACATGCTCGTAGACATTTTCTTTCGAATACTCTAATTTGTTCAATTGTTGTGTGGTTAGAGTTCCACCATATAGGTGCCGCGTAGGTAATAATTGGCCTTATTAGTAGCAGGTATAAAATAACTTTGGCTCGGCTGGATAGGTGTTTGTTATGGAAGATCGCGCTGTTGGCTTGGAGAGCGTTTTTAGCTTTGTTGAGTTGTGTTTTTAGGTGGATGTTGCCTCTGATTAAGTAGTCTAAGTGGAATCCAAGGTATTTAACTGATTTGTTGTGAGGGATGTATACTTTGTCGATAGTTCCTGGCGTCGTTATTTGTATACGAAAATTAGCGTTGCCTGCTTTGCTTTTTGCTGATAAATTGCGTAATGGCTTTCTGAATAAAATTGTTTCGCATTTGTGGGGGTTAACTCGGAGGTTCCAGTTTATGTAGTATTGATTTACCTTTTCTGTGATTTCCTCGAGGTTTGTTCTCACAATTGTGGCTCGGTTACTTTTTGTGTATATTATGACGTCGTCTGCAAAGGCGATAGCTGATGAGTTTGTGTCATTATTTAGCCCGAATAGTTTTAGGAGGTCGCAGGTAAATATGTTGAATAGAATTGGCGAGTTGACGGTGCCTTGTTGCAGGCCCTCTCTTATGTTGAATGTTACGGATGAGGTGTTTGTTCCGTCCCATGTAATAAAAGATTTGTTTGAGATCATGTCCCATATGAGGTAGATGAGCCAGTCAGGAAAGTTTTTTTTTTTAATTTGAAGAGCAGGCCATCTATCCAGACCGAGTCGAATGCTTTTTCGAGGTCGAGCAGGGTTGCTCCAATTAGTTGGCTGTTTCCAACCCCCTTATTTACGTCTGACAAGAGTTTGTGGATCGCATGGGTGGTCGAGTGTTCGTGTTTGAAGCCGAATTGTGTATCGGGGATGATGTTGTTATTGCTGCAGTGCGTTAGGATTTTTGCGTTGATGATGGCTTCGAATACTTTGCTGAGGCTGGGTGTGAGGCTTATTGGTCGATAGCTAGCTGGGTCGTTTGGGTTTTTATTCTTTTTTAGGATTGGTAGGACTTTAGCTTTTTTCCAGCTTTTCGGAAAATATAAGTTATTAATGGCGTTGTTAGCGAGGATGGTGAGGGATTTTATCAAATTTGATGGAAGATGTTTAAGTACAATGGGGGGGGATATTGTCTAGCCCCGATGATGTTTTATTGGGTAACTGTGAGAATATTTTATTTACCGAGTCACAGTTGCAGAATGGACTGGGTATTGCTAGTCCTCCATTGGGATTCGTGGCTTTGTTGTTGTCCGTGAAGGTGAGTATTGTTACGTTATTGTTTCGGTTAATGGTGAAGCGGTTTTTTATTTCGTCGGCAATGCTGATTACGTGATTGGCGAAGCGGGTGCCAGTATTTAGATGTCGGGGAGAGTTGATTTGTTCATAGTGTGCGCCTATAGAGTTAAGTTTTTCTTTAGCTGAGGTAAAAATTATGAAGTTATTTTCCTTTTGAGCTTCGTCAATGTTGCAGGAACTTCTTTGCAGTAGTTCGAGGTTATTTTCATTTATATGGATATTGTCTAGGAGTAGAGGTTGTTTGGGTCTGAGGAGTCTGTTGATGTTTGGGAAAAATGAGTCCGGGTCGCGGTAGTCTATTTTTTTTAGTAGGTTTACCCAGAATCTTTCTGTTACGCGTCTAAATTCAAGGCGTAGGTTGTTGCGGGTTGCTTTTAAGGCTGATTCAGCATTCCTGGTTAATAGGCGTCGGCCGGTTGGGTCTGTTACGTGTAGTGTGTGTAGTACAGTTACGAGAAGGGATTTATCACGTTGCAATTTTTTTATGCGTGAGTTTTGGTATTTTTGCAGGCTATCTTTGTATGATATTTTTGGGACTGTGCTTGCGATAGTGTGTGAGATGGCTTCCGTTATTAGGTTTAAGTGATTGTCTATTTCGTTAATCGTTAAGTTTAGGTTGTCTGGGATTATTGTGGTGTATGTGTTTTCGAGAGTGTTTTTAAATCTATTCCAGTTGGTTGATTTGAAGTTATGTCTGGGAGGTGCTTCAGCTGGGTTGACTTTTGTTATGCTGGTGTTATTTAGTAGTACGTGCATGGCTATAGCCGCATGATCGCTGTCGTACGGGAGTGTGTGAATTGTGTTATTATTGTTGTTGAGAGTTGCTAGTCTTGCATCTAAAAGGCATATGTCGAGATAGGAGTGAGCTGGGTGGTACGTGGGTTGGGAGGGTACCAATATTTTTGCTTTGAATCTGATTCCGTTTCTCGCCTCCCATTGTGCAAAGTATTTACCTCTATGGTTGTCGACGCGATCACCCCATGCTTTGCGTCTTGTGTTCAGGTCGCCAGCCATAATATAATATATATTTGCATGTTGTAGTCTTAGTTTATCACATAGGTTGTCAAGTTCAGTCGTGAATAGTGCTCGATTATCGTTTGTAGCGTATACGCTAATGATGAATAATTTTTTGGCATGCGCGCCGCTGCCCCTATGCTACCAAGTGCTTATAACATTTTGGTCGCTGATATGGCATAAGAGACCAAATGAATACCTCCAACTATTTGTTGTATCACATAAGCTATAGATTTTTCAAACACACATACACACACACACACACGCGCGCGCGCGCGCGCGCGTGTGTGTGTGTGTGTGTGTACACATAAATAAACATTTTTAACATCAATCATTTTAATAATGGAATGCAATAGGAAAAATTTGGTTCTATGAAAAATCTAGTTAATACAAATTTAAAAAAAAATCAAATAGACGCGGTTAGTTAATATCATAATATTTAGAGGGAAAAAATAAAAATATGCTTCATACATACACGTAGAAATATTTTTTTAATTTTCGACGTGCTAAAAATGAAAAGAAGGAAAAATCAAACATCTTATTTGAAATCGACGGTAATCGGCCGTCGCCATTTATCAACTCATTATTGAATAAACAAAAAAAACAAAACGAACAAAAACAAAAAGAAAAAATCGAATGAGGTTGAATTCTAAACCGACAATTTCAATCCTTCAGAACATGAAATAGACTATAATTAACACCCTATCGTTCCATATAGAAATCAACATTATATGTTATTTAGATATACACTGCCAGCTAAAAGTTTTCGGACACTCCACATAATCGCAAAACTTTTGAGCACTGGATAATTGCCAAATAATGTTAGAGTAATATAATTCATTTCATTTATTATTTCACGAAGATACTATAAAGATCTATATGATTAAGTAATTTCACAGAGCTTTATAGTATCTTCGTAAAATAATTATTATTCTACCATAAGTTTGCAATGATCCAAAGTGATATTAAGTTTTGCAGTTATCTGAAGTGTCCGAATACTTTTGACTGGTAGTGTATATTCGAATATATTAACGCAACCACATATTTCGAGTATTATATATATATATATATATATATATATATATATATATATATATATATATATATATAAAGTATTATATAATATATACCTCCGCTTAAATGTTTGGATACACCAGTCGATATTTCTTGCTGCACTAAAAGTCACATAGCTTCGTAAAAAAAAGATAACCAAATTTACCGAACGGCGTTTTGACGGGAATAAATTCAGCTGTATATTGCTTTTCTGAAATATTTTTTTATCATTTTCTTTTCGATCCGGTACGCACTTTTATACGTGACTGATTTTCGGCTGTTTTTCGACCATCAAGAATTGAACGCATGACTTATGGAAAAAAAATTGTTATATTTATCCATGATGAACTTAAACGGGGTAGCAGGAACTTCATTTGCGTTTTTTATAAAGTTTTGTACGATTTTTTTCGCAATGTTATTTCATTTTTTGCTAAAAAGACTAATTCTAGATAATGCAATGTAACTCAAGAACTAGAGGGCTTAAGAAGAAATGTTAAGAACGAAAAACGTCGCGTAAGCTTATACTGGATAGACTGGCATTTTTTAAAGAATTTTCCTATGAGATTTTTTCTCACAGGAAAATGCCTATTAATCCGATAGAATTGGAGTAAGACTGTATACACAAGCATTCTTTTATCAACTGCCTATAAAATAATAATAAATCGATATTGAGCAAATTTGATTGTTTTCGCATATTAATATTGGACTATTAGTTTGATAAGGGGACGATGTATTTTTATTAATTTCGTATTATTTTCGTCATCGACCGGGTTACCGATCAGGTCACAATGGAATGATGATGGAGGAGATATCGAATTTGGGCCGAAAGCAGGTTAGGTGGGGTCGAGGCAACAGTTTGAGATTGAAAGCAGGTTAAGGAGGCCTGTGCTCTGCACGTTTCACTGAAACTGGGGGTCGAGAGAAGGTTTGGGAGGTCTAGCAGAGGCTACCCTGGGCCAAGAGAAGGTCTCTTCATGGCACTGAACTCGACAAATGAGGTTTCGTAGGTTCAACGGAGGCTGGCGGCTTATGTATTACAAAAGAAATGGGTCCTGCGAGGGTTCAGAGGAGGCTAAAAATTTCGACTCGGGGTTTGACTCATTATCGGACTAACCATTGGTACCGTGAAAATGAGGATTCACAGTACCGTTATAAAAATATTAATGTTTTTTATAGCGAATTTGTGCGAAAATAAAGCACGCAAAATATTAGACTGTGCAATCATGGCAACGTCGTAGAACGCACAAATGCTACCTATCTTATCGGTATTCGGTAATTATGCCCGGGAACCTCAAACTACTCGATCGGGATAATTAACTACGAATATTATTGGTACTTATTCTCTTAATTAGTAATAATTACTTAACATTAATTTGATAACTATTTTCAGAAATTATATATTTCTAGGCAAAGACTGAATAACGCGGATTTTTATTCATACATAAGTTTTTTTTAGAATATCAAAAAAATATTATTTTTTTTATTTCTTCGAGATTATAGACAGCTTTAGTGCACACTTTTTCTTTCCAGTGGATGTTTTTACTCGCACCGATATTAATTTTTGACAGCTTCTTGGGCCGATATTGAGGTTACGAACGGGGCGCACATGTCTCTAACTTCACGACACTTCTGCCAACCTGGGCATTATGATATACCACGATTTACGACGTTGCCAATTCGTTTCGCGTTAATTGAGCGAGAAAAAGTTATAGAAAATAATTGTACAAAGTAATGACAACACTTAACGGCTTATACGGAGTTAGAAATTTCAAAAAATCGATTTTTTTATTGCATTTTCGGAATGTACAAATATGTGAGTATATTCCCTGAAAATTTCAAATCGATCCAGCGAATATTCTCGAAAATACACACATATTTGTAAAGACGCTCGGAGCGCTACAAAGAACGACTGTTGAAACTTCAAACGCATTTTTCTCAAAACGGTATTTTCAAAGTCGGTGAGCACGATTTCTCATAAACGGCTCAACCGATCGGTCTGCAATTTTAACACAACCTTGTCAGATATATTCTTCAGGTATTGATTGAAGGAATAAGATTTCCGATAATTATTTCAATTTTTTTTCAACGATTTAACGAAAAAAATTTGGTCGAAAATCGAAATTGTTTCTTCCCCGAGCGACCATTTTGTCAAAAATTAAAATTTCGACTATTCCTTCGATCAATACCTGGATTCATCTATCCCCTAAAAGAATCTTTTTGGTTTTTTCATTTTAGATAATCCAAACCGGCGATACATTGCTCACCGCCGGACACTTTTTTTTCGGGGACCTCCAGGAGACTTCCTACAGGAGCAATGTTAATGAATATTTTTGAAAATCAAAAATGCCAATTTAAAGCTAAAAGATGCCACTACCCTGCCTAATACTTTTCGTTTTGCCCAAATGAAATCCTTTTCCAGAAAAAAATCGTGAAAAAACGACTTTTTTGGCTATGCAACTGCGTATATCGCCTTAAGGGGTTACCCCCACTTGCGATTTTGAAAAAATCGATTTTTTTTTATTAATTTTTTTTAAGTATAAGTATCCGGGCCCATACTTCTGTATGGGCCCGGAATAGATGACTCTATGTAAGTTTACAAAAAAAAAAATATTTTCTTCGTGTAAACTGAAATTGAAACTTTAAACGCGTTTTTCTCAAATTGACATTTCTGAAGTCGGTGACCAAGATTACTCGAACACTAATGAACCGATCTTCTTGAAATTTTGCAGGCTTATTTAATACATAAAAATGTAGTCTTTAATCGTTCGATTTTTTTTTTCGAAAAAAATGGCCTTTTTATAGCCAAAAAACGGCCGTTTTTTTTTCGTTAAAATCGAACCATTAACTTTGACTGTCCGCCATTTTGTGAAAAATGAATATTTTTTAAAATCCTTCGATTGAAGACTAGTTTATACTTATATTTGACTAAATCCATCCGCATTTTTTTTTCAGATGATCCACTTCGCCGCAATGTTGGTCACCGCAAACCGTGTATATAAAAAAATTATTTCATTGACGGCCATTTGCCACTAAACAATGTAATATTTTTCAATAAAAAAATTACTGAAAGTTCTTCAAGATGTGTTCTTTAAGATGGTATATTGAGCGATTAAAAAAGTTTGTAGTTTTCTTTAAAAAAAATAATGACAAAGGCTTTTTTTGCGCTACAAGTGGGGGTAATGCCTTAATATGACGATTATTTGAAAGCTAACAGTTGGCATCAGTCATTCGACTCCGTGCATAAGCACAGGACGCTCCCCTCGTACTTCGCCCCCGCCGGCTAAACCCCATAACAACCTTAAGCTCGCGGCAGCGTCGGTGTTCGGTAAAATGGTCGAAGTTTGCAAAGGCATGTGAAAAAAAACGGGAACAATGTACGAAATTCATAACGGAGGGCGTTTTGAAACTACTCCTTTCGGACTTTACCGATATATCCTTGAGAGAGACGGAGATGGAAAGAGACGAAGAGAGAGGGAGAGTTAATATGTAGAAGAATCGGTGAAGGGGGAATAGCCGCATGCTGAATATGAAAATGAAATCTATTACAACTCGAAGGTTCTCTTGGCGATGCCCGTAAGCGCAATGTGCCCTCTCTCTCTCTCTCTCTCTCTCTCTCTCTCTCTCTCTCTCTCTCTCTCTCTCTCTCTCTCTCTCTCTCTCTCTGCCTCCTTCTCTTTTGACTAAGAACTTTTGCCCGGGTCCCATTAAGCAAATTCGAAATTACGCTTGCAAATTTTCTAAATGCAAATCGAAGGCGGCGTACGCGCGAGCGAAATCGCGAATGGCGAACGCTCGCGGTAGCCCGTCGCGTCCGTATAAGCGTTCTCTTTTGTGACTATAAATTTAAACTTTAATTGGATCGGATTATTGTAATTTCGTCGCTTATTTATGAGTTGGCTTCGGCAACTCACAGGGACGTTTTTCGTCTTGAATTTCTCCCGCGCTTATACATACTCGCTTTTATTTTATTTTAAAACCTTCTTATTTATCAACTTCCTTACACACAACCTTTTTTCGGTACGTTCTTGTTTTTTTTTTGCTCATTTCGGCTATTAAAAAGCCAAGATTTACCGCATATGCCGCTTATTAAATTATTATTAAGATAACTCCTACGTTTTATCGCGATTATGCAAAAGCAGAGATTGCACTTTCGTTACGCACCGGTTTCTGTATCCAGAGTACGCAACCCCCTGCCCCTCGCACCACCCCGCAACGCTCGCCGCAGCCCAACGTCTCGACAAACCGGTACGTAGCCTCGCAATTATTGCTCGCGTGATTTACGCCCATCGTTGTTTGATCAAGCAGCTCTAAAATTTAACCGTTTTCAAAACAGGATTGAAACAAAAGGGGGAAAAAAAGAACACGAAGCCACTACCGTAGATTCGAGAAATTTAACGACGGGCGACTTTTGAAACGGCGCAACACGATCTACGGAGCGTGCCTCTCGGAATATGCTTTCCCGCGATCGCATATACTATTCTGCATGACTAAACGTGGGTACGAAATGCTTGGAAACCCTTTTATAAGCCATCAATCAATGAGCTCGCGCTCTCGGCCATTTCGATCGTTGAATATATGCCGTGTGTGATTCTGCGCACTTTCTTTTTTCCACTTGTATTCTCGCCTCTCGCTTCCTCTCGGACCGCGTATTCCCTCGCTGACTTGCAACAATAAACGCACCCTTGTCGTAAAAGGGCGGCGGAACGGAAGCAAAAAAAAAGCTCGAGGAAAAAATCAGCGAGAAAATTTTAATGACACAACGCTTGGTATCTCGACCGTTTAAACACAATAAACGTCAACAGATTGGATCTGCGCCGTCGTTGTGACTTTTTTTCGTTGAGTCATTTTTTTATTCGGTTGCACGCATCAATGGTGCACATAATATATTATGTCCGGAGCTACCTGATATATATATATATATATATATATACACATATACAGGGTGTCCCATTTTAATCTTACACCTGAATTTTCTCGAAAAATATTGCTCGGACGAAATATTGTGTGGAACAAAACTTCTAGGGATTGAAGGGGGACGTTTGAAAAAAATTTAATTGAGGAGCCAAAATTCAAAATGGCGGCGTTGCAAAGGCTGACATGTTTTTTTCAAACGGAAACATAACTTTTTTTTATTGCCAAAAAAATTTGTCAGCTGAAAACTAAAAACTTTTGTTGAAAAAATTTTTTGATAAAGTTCATAGTTTTCAAGTGAGAACATCATTTTCAATTATTTCAGATGCATCCAGGATTTGTGTGTGTGTGTGTTTTTCTACCCATCGTAATCAAAGTTCGTCAAGGATTTAAAGAAACACGTTTTTGGGCCTGAAAATGGCACAAACGCTATTAAAATGGAAAAAAAAAACTATTTTTCATCGATTTTCCTCCAAAATGTTCTCATGAAATATCGTCCAAATTTGAAAACAAAAAAACAAAAAAAAAAACAAAAATTTTCAACAGTGTTCCACACGCACGCACACGCACACACACACACACACACACAAATCCTGGATACATCTGAAATAATTGAAAATGATGTTCTCACTTGAAAACTATGAACTTTATCAAAAAATTTTTTCAACAAAAGTTTTTAGTTTTATTGACAAATTTTTTGGCAATAAAAAAAAGTTATGTTTCCGTTTGAAAAAAACATGTCAGCCTTTGTAACGCCGCCATTTTGAATTTTGGCTCCTCAAATAAATTTTTTTCAAACGTCCCCCTTCAATCCCTAGAAGTTTTGTTCCACACAATAGTTCGTCCGAGCAATATTTTTCGAGAAAATTCAGGTGTAAGATTAAAATGGGACACCCTGTGTATATATATATATAGCTTGTGCACATGCAATGTGATACGCGACACATTGTTAATACCAATATTCCGCGGGATCGGAATGACTGCGTCCCACGAGACCTTTTCGCAGGCTCACCCTTTTTTCTCGGCTATTAAAATGCGCGAGATTATTGAGCCAAACGATGGTGTACGCGACCCTCGGTTCGAGTCTCCTTTCTCTTCTCTCTTTTCCCTCATACGCTCAAACTTCACCTATTTAGGTAACGTGATATTCAAATTTTATTGTAATCAGTCGAACGCGCGTTGTCAATGCGAACTCTTCGCAACGGGCACGATAGAAAGGATCCCTTTTGCGATATATTAAAATTCATGAGGCTGCAAGAGTCTCGATATCATCCGTCAGCTGTCAATAATTCTTTCGACCTATTCGCGTTCGTGCAGTGTGAAAAAATAGCCTGTAGAGAATCGTGAAAACCGTCTGCTCTTGACTAATAGTTGGATGGGAAAAAAATTCAGATTGTAATAGCCTAGTCACATGTCGGAGGGTAACTATACCGAGAGAAATGTTCGGTGTTTGGAATTATATTTTAACTGTGTTTTATATTTCCTGGAGGGGACAGTAATGTTCTGGGTAGTTCTTTGGATAAGGGAGTTTTCCGGAAAATGTTTGGGTTCAGGGCGAACAAACTCATTTTTTGGAAAAGTCGCTTATCTGAAGAATTAATTGTAATTAATTATTAGATGAGAATTAATTATGATTAATTCTTATCTAAGAATTCTTTAGATAAGTGACTTTTCCGAAAAATCACTTATCTAAAGAATTAATTATAATTTACTCTTAGATAAGAATTAATTATGATTAATTCTTATCTAAGAATTCTTTAAATAAGTGACTTTTCCGAAAAATTAATTTGTTTAGGTTGAATCCAAACAAACTAATTTTCATCTAAAGAATTATTATCCAAAAAATTCATTACAATTAATTCTTAGGTAAGAATCAATTATGATTAATTCTTATCTAAGAATTCTTTAGATAAGTGATTTTCCGAAAAAAAAGGGTTTGTTTGGGTTCAACCCGAGATTAGTGACTTTTCCGAAAAAACACTTATCTCAAGAAACAATTATAATTCATTCTTAGATAAGAATTAATTATGATTAATTATTTTCTAAGAATTTTTTAAATAAGTGACTTTTCCGAAAAAATGGGTTTGATTGGGTTGAACCCAAACAAACTCATTTTTCGGAAAAGTTACTTGTCTGAAGAATTACCATATTTTGTAGACATGATCACTGCCAAAAATATAGGGCTGCTTAATAATATTTTAGCAGTTGCATGAACTCTGCACATCTGTTAACCACAACACCCAATCTTACAAGGATTCGTTTATTGTTGAATGCTATATAATATAGTAGGTTTTCATAAAATGGATATTCCCTGACACCATAAAAAATGTACTTCCCCAAGATCCTAATAGTGAACAGGACTAAAATATATAAACATTGATTAAAAATGTTACCTGTGATTTGCGACGATGTTTATAGTGATTTGTATCATGTTACAAGATACAACCTGCTGTACGCGTATTTGGTGTGTTATTCAAGTGTTGGTACAAGGCATGAATGCCCGTCTGCTGAATGCATATAATATTTCATAAATCCAAAATAAAATAAAACACTCAACTGAGAGTTCTACCGCGATGATTTTTTTTATTACAATTCGTAATTTCCTGACCTGTAATAATTTATTCCGATGAATATATTTCGCCTACACGCGGAATCGAACTTACAATCTACCTGACATAACAGACAAAAGTAATTCCAGCTGTACTTCCGAATAGCTGTCACTTTCGATTTGGGCGAAGTTTTGCACAGATCGCTTTTTTATAATGTCAGTCACTGCTTAAATGGATTTTAGCGCATCGCAATAGCGTCAGACCATACAATAGTGACTTGGACCATATTTTATAATACGACTTGCTATATGCATAGTAATGTGTGTCCTACAAGAACAAACGGTAAAGTACAAGAAGAAGTGTTGAACTGATATCCTATTCTTGCAATGCAACAAACATACAATGTAACAGTTTGTGAGACACACGTAGTTTTCAAAACTATTAAGGGGTTACCCCCACTTGCGATTTTGAAAAAATCGATTTTTTTTTATTGCATTTTTTTGAAGTATAAGTATCCGGGCCCATACTTCTGTATGGGCCCGGAATAGATGACTCTATGTAAGTTTACAAAAAAAAATATTTTCTTCGTGTAAACTGAAATTGAAACTTTAAACGCGTTTTTCTCAAAATGGCATTTCTGAAGTCGGTGACCAAGATTACTCGAACACTAATGAACCGATCTTCTTGAAATTTTGCAGGCTTATTTAATACATAAAAATGTAGTCTTTAATCGTTCGATTTTTTTTCGAAAAAAATGGCCGTTTTATAGCCAAAAAACGGCCGTTTTTTTTCGTTAAAATCGAACCATTAACTTTGACTGTCCGCCATTTTGTGAAAAATGAATATTTTTTAAAATCCTTCGATTAAAGACTAGTTTGTACTTATATTTGACTAAATCCATCCGCATTTTTTTTCAGATGATCCACTTCGCCGCAATGTTGGTCACCGCAAACCGTCTATATAAAAACATTATTTCATTGACGGCCATTTGCCACTAAACAATGTAATATTTTTCAATTAAAAAATTACTGAAAGTTCTTCAAGATGTGTTCTTTAAGATGGTATATTGATCGATTAAAAAAGTTTTGTAGTTTTCTTTTAAAAAATTCATGAAAAAGGCCTTTTTTGCGCTACAAGTGGGGGTAACGCCTTAAGCGGTGGTTACTCTAAGGCCGGGTTCACACTATGCGATTCTCCCGAAGCGTTTTCGCCGCATTAGTTAGTAATTAGTTATTAAGTTATATTTATTAAGTAATTGGGGTATTACACTTAAGTTATTAAGTGTAATTAACTTAAGTTTAGTGTTATAACTAACTAACTTATAGTGTAATCTAATCTCTAAGTAACTACCTCTATAATAACTCAATTGTAACTATAGTGTACTGATAACCCTCAAACTATGCTTACACTATAGATCCGGCAAAAACGCTTCAATAGAACCGCATAGTGTGTACCCGGCCTAACTGCAAATAATTTCCGTCTTCGCTATAAGTATACATTACCATAAATTTTGTCGAATAGTCACTTTTCACAAAATCTTCAAACAAATTATACTCGACAAACGTCAATATTAACCATCTGAATTGTACAAACTTGAATAGAATTGTATAAATTTGAATGAACAAAACCTAACGCACAGTATACAACATTAGTATTTTTACGGCGATCTTGCGATAGCATTGAATTAACCATTTCTATATTGTCAAGCCTTTCACAATAGTGAATAATTATTTCGGGGATAATAGATAGTCAAACACACCACCCAAATGGCATGTTTAGATATACTTTTCGCTTATAACTGTGTTAACCATATTATGATTGCAGTGCCAATAAACTATAGGAAGTTTTACCACGTCCTCTTTTACTGTGTGCTATTTATTTGCTGAGTGCTTTGCAATAGTGCTTTTTTACTGAAGCAGAATATTTAGGCTATAGGTTGGAACTAGTTAACCCGCAAATAATGCATTGGGAAGCAGTGGCCGTGGGTAACTCTAGCGACGTCGGCGACTAGAAATAGTCGTCTGATTGGTCTGTGATAAAAGTGAAGTCCGCGAGATGGTCGAAGCCCCCAAGTGTTTATAAAAGAGCATTGGAAATTAATAAATATACGAGGGTGCGGTGAAAAGTTTCCGGCCTGACCAAGAAAAACGATATTTAAAAATTTTTTTTTGCATTATTTTTCAACATAATCTCCATCAACACTGATACATTTCTCATAACTCTCGCATTCCAAAAAACAGTAGCCATAACCTTGTTTGCCGATAAAATTGTTTTTGCCTTCTTTGGGGTTGGTTCCCCTTTTCCAACCTACTATTTTGACTGTTCTTTACTTTCAGGAGTGTAGTGGTGGACTCATGTCTCATCAACAGTTATGAATTGACGCAAAAATTCGTTTGGATTACGTCTATACAGCGCCAAATTGTCGGTAGCGTCGAGCGTTAGCAAACGCGGCACCCACCTTGCACACAGCTTTTCCATGTTCAAATAGTTGTGCAAAATATTTCGCACACGTTCAGCTGACATCCTACAGGTCTCAGCTATCTCATGCACTTTCAACCTGTGGTCTTCCAACACTATTTTATGGATTTTTTCAATCATCTCTGAAGTTGTGACTTCAACGGGCCGTCCTGAGCGAAGCTCGTCAGAGGTGCTCACACGACCAATTTTAAATTCAGAAACCCACTGATTAATAGTTGAATATGATGGGGAGGAGTCTCCTAGTGCTGAATCCATCTCTTCTTTTATTTGTTTTGGTGTTAAACCTTTCAAATGGAAGTATTTGATGACAGCACGTTTTTCCAATTTTTCCATTTTTACGAAAACAACGGAAGCGTCTCGCGCAATGTGCTCTCAAACGCAAACTAACGTAGCGATTGGGCTGAAACTGTACATACAAGCTCGGTAGGAATGGTACTGTAGGACGCCGCTCCAAAACTAGACCTAGTGGCACCATCTCTTGGTCAGGCCGGAAACTTTTCACCCCACCCTCGTATATATATATATATATATATATATATATATATATATATATATATATATATATATATATATATATATACACAAAATACGATATATTTTTGACAAAAAATATACGTCTGCAGAAATGAGATACCGCCAAGGTACATTTTATTTGCGGATTTTTCTAGAATACAAAGTAATAATAATTACTCTTCAATTCTTTTTAAGGTCTCCAACCCGTGGAGTTTTACTTTTACACTTTTCTACTTTTTATTCCACCTTTCTTTCGAGTTGAGATAACAGAGCCTGTGTTTTGTACATCTTGGGATGTTTTATAATGTCTTTTGACGCGTAAGTTTCCAGTTCCCTCAATATCAGAGACTGAGGGAAATCGCCCCGAGTGAGATATAAACCGCACGAGATGCGGGGAAATCATCGAGGAATGCAAGCTGGTCTTTTCTTCGTTGTGCTGTTAGCCTCTCGCTTCCTGTATCACGGTGAGATGCTCGCGCACGCGAAGAGACGAGCCCCTTAAGCGTTTATCACGGGTCGATGCATCGATTAACCCGCCTCACTTTATCGCCAGACACGTATAGACGCGTATATACTTTTCCTGCTTTTTTGTGGTCGCAAAAGCTGCTTCAATTACTTATACACGCGTCTGATCAAAGGTATATAAGCGCCAGATGATTGCAGGCGGCGTAAGAGAGAGAGAGAGAGAGAGAGAGAGAGAGAGAGAGAGAGAGAGAGAGAGAGAGAGAGAGAGAGAGAGAGAGAGAGAGAGAGAGAGAGAGAAAGGGAAAGTGGAGATGAGAAAGAAAAAACGCAATATTCTCACTGGATGAAAAAGTGTGCTCGCGCCTTTGCCCCGAAGTTCCTATATAAAAGATGAAAGAAGGCTTCCACCGAGAAAAAAAGAGAGAGAGAGAGAGGGAGAGGAAGACGGTGCCAGAGCCCAAGAATACTTTGTTAACCCTTTTGTGAGTCAGCTATTTCGAACTGTGACTAAGTAAGTGCATCACGAATCCCTATACACACTCAAGCAAGATATACGAAGGGATCCTCAATAGTTCATGAACGATCGAGCATATTTATGCCACGGTTCAACAACCTTTCCCTGCCATGTACTTCCTACAATACTAAAATTTATATGTAAAAAAGTCAACAAGCTTTTATTTAATGTACTAATAAGTAGAAAACAATTTTTTTTACCAAGTCACTTATATGTGAGTATAAATGAAAACTTGGGCGTTCAACTTTTTGAATGCTCAATGAATTTGATAAATTCAGTTTAATTAACCGTATTTAATTGGGCACAATAGTAATTAGAGAAATTGTTATCACACGTTTATACGCAGTTTCAGGGTTTTTATTTATTTAAGAAATCTAAGGCTGTTTCACAGTAAATTAAATACAGTTGATATGTTAACGGATTTATGTAAATTGAAGATTATATGTCTGAGTTTCGAGTGCCCCAAGCTTTTATTTATGTCACATATAGGTGACTTGGTAAAAAAAATATTTTCTATTTTTTAATACATTAAATAAAAGCTTGGGAGAAAAATTTTGTTCACATATAAATTTCTACTTTTTAGTCTCCAATTGATTTTACTAGAGCTCTGAAATTTTTGTTCGTGTTATTAAAGGTGTTAATAAGACCGTTATATAGGTTCATTAGACATATTTTATTATGGATATATTTTTTTTTGGTTGAATCATGTTTTGTCACCTTTTAGGTCCATGTTTGCAAAATTTCCGAGCTCTAAGTAGTCGGAAAGTGTGTGAAATATCGATTTTCCGTTTTGCATCTCACAGAAAGTCCAATTGTTTTTTTTTAAGTTGAAAGTCGATATTTTTTTTCATTTAAAATTTTTTTAAAAGTTCAATCATGCATTGTCACTTCTTAGATGCATATTTGCAAAATTTCAAAGCTCTAAGTAGTCGGGAAGTGGGTGAAATATCAATTTCCCGTGTTCCATCTCACACCAAGTCAAGTCAAATAAAAGCTTGAAATTAAACGAAGACACGTATTTTTAGGATTCAAATCTATCGAATCCATACGATACGGAAATCTGACGAATTTGATAAAAGTTCGAGCGAAGGAGCTCCGAAGTAGGTCGCCCGAGTTCTCCAACAAAACACATTTTTTGTCAAGCAAGCCGAGAGGATCGTCCGCAAGTATCGCGCGGCCGACAAAGGGAGCCGAAAAGATTGAATTTATTTATGGTACAAAAAAAATCGCGTCCGCTATTGCGAGGGAATGTCCCAATAATATCTCGAGAGGTCCAGCGTACGGAAGAATCGTGATTCTGAATGCAGCTATTCGAGGCCCATCTTTATTTCTTGGGCGACATGGGCGACCGAGGCTAAACTTGATCGTGCCTTTTTTTTAATTCCACTGAACTATATAACGGTCCGCTTCTTTGATGCTTTGATGCTAATAAACCTTGATCCCTTGGTTGGTCATACGGTGTCCGCTAAATAAAAAAAAAGGGTAAGAAAAAACGCAACCCGACAGGCTGGTCCTCGGGACACGGAAATATTCCGGTCGCCGCAAAATACCAGGAAGTCCGCACGTAGCGAGAGATCAGACACTGGGAAAGAGGATTCGCGAATCCACCGTGTCCTGCAAATTTACATTTTTTTCGATACAGGCCTGTAGGTTCGGCCTGAAGCACGCGACCTTTTTGCATTAATCCAGTTCTTCGAGTCGAGCGAGAAACTTCGAAATTTTAGTCGGTCCTATGAGAGGAGTCACCATGTTGGGTTGAAAGGTCTAATCTTCGTTTCGCCCTAAGTCGATCATACGATTACGAAACAGGACACGCGCACATATTTAACCTCGGACTCAAAACTATACAGGGTGTCCCAGAACTGAATGCGTTCCTTGAAATAAGGGGTTGGGGGTGAAATTCCGAGTCGATTGATATAAGCATGTGTGTGTCTCAGATCAACCCCTGAATTATCATTGATTTTTAAAGGCGGGCCAATCAGGTGCGCTCGATGAGCCGGCGGGTATCGCTCACCGGCTCGTCGGGGGTACCTGATTGGCCCGCCTTTAAAAATCAATGATAATTCAGGGGTTGATCTGAGACACACACATGCTTATATCAATCGACTCGGAATTTCACCCCCAACCTCTTATTTCAGGGAACGCATTCAGTTCTGGGACACCCTGTATACGGGGCGAATTCTTGTATGTGTTATTAATGATACGCATGTGAATCGGTTAAATGGATCGTTAAATTCTCCCAATATTGTGACTACGCAGAAAGAGCTAATTTACATAAGAGTCGCGTTTATGCGTCATTGAAAAGGTGTCACGTCTAATTCCGCTGTACAGCATTGTTATTCAAATTCACGCGATGTTATTCTCGTGATAGTCAGACAATCGATATGAATGGGTATAGTAATTCATCATCCATTAACGGGTGATGCCTAGTTGTAATAGTCGAAAACCGCTTACTTTTAGGATTTTTAAATAGAAAATCGTTATAATACATTTCTACAAAAATTAGGTATTTGAAAAAGTATCATTTGAAGAACAATGTCATTTTTTTGTGTAAAAATATTTCGTTACAATCGAGTTACAGCTGATGTCCGGGAAGCACCTCTCGAAAACGTGCGGTGCAATGCCCTTTTGAACTAGGTTATCTAATGTCAAAAAATCAAACAGATTTCGTTAGTATGCCGTAAAAGGGGGTTAAATTGACATTAAGGATAACGTTTACAGTTTTTAGGGCTACTTTTGAAGAGCGCCAAAATACGGCGTGAAAGGATATGAACTAATTCTTTTTTAACTTATTTTGATGCTCAAATTTGTTGTTCAAGTTTATTATAATGCTGCTAAAGTTGATTTTGATCTCAATGATAATTGTAAGACTAATTAAGTGCTTATAATAGTACCCTAGGTACTTGATATTTTTGAGTAAAATGTTTCCTTAATATAGATGACAATTGAATAGTAAAAAATCGTTGTTTTTCATTTAAGTCCATGTATAATGCATGACATTTTTTGTTATCAGAATGATGTCAAAGTAACCCTTAATCTTTGACATAAGTTGCATTTCAATGCCTTGTTAACGAAACCCCACACTCGAGGTTACTTTGACACTTTGAAAAATACATATAAAATTGTGGGGTTGTGGTGGGGCTTGACTTTATTGTACATTTGATATCTAAAGGACAGATTGTTCTATTAGGGCCAAAAAAGCTGAAATTTACGATGTTAAAAAGAGTTACCTACAAAAAACTTCCAAAATCTGTTCAAAGTAACCCTGTTTTACGGTATTAGTTTATCCTACGATTAAGGGGCCAGTCAACTTTGAAAATTCCAAAAAATCGAACGTAAGCAAGACTGGAAGAAATCGACGATGATGAGCAATCAGAAGGGATTTTGTACGGTGCAGGAATTGCCGATTGAGTTTAGGTAAGAGTTTTTCATAGTATAAACTTCAAACGCGTTTTTCTCGAAACAACGTTTTCAAAATCTAGCTCCATCGTATCTCTAAAACTAATAAACCAATTCTCTTGAAATTTGAACCGCATATTGTAAACATGATTCGCAACAAGATAACACTCGATAGTTTTCAAATTTTTACTTTTACTCTTTTTTTGCGAAAAACTGCGAAAAACGCGTTTTTTTGAAACTTTTTTCGTTTTTCATCTGCCTTTTTTTTATTTTTTGATAAAACTTTATATCCGAGGGTCATTCTGTAGCTGGCGTCATACTGAATCTAATGGGCTTTGATTTTTTTTTGTTTCAGACAAGCCGTTGCCGAGTTGTGATGGAGCTACCTAGCCCACCTATTTTTGAGGCGTTACGTTAAACTATAGTTTTTGTACTTAAAAATGAATAAAAATGAACTAAAATAAAAAAAAATGTATTTTAAGACTTTATTTATCAAGCCCAACAACTTTTATATTCATATCTTTTATAAAATCCTCAAAAAACAATCGCGAAAATAGTATTTTTTTCGTGGCTCCAACGTGGACTGGCCACTTTGGAGCCTTTGGAGCCCCTTAATCGAAAAACTTTCCGAAATGTCAAAGAAAAAAATGGCGCTTGTTCAAAGTGAGTCTTGATTTATGCAAAAAAATGGCATTTGTTCGTTCATCAAATCGAAAGTATGCATCGGAAAAAAATGCTTCGATGAAATACTATATTTTTACATCTAGAAAAAGCCCTAAAAATTGCAAAAAGATCGATGCAGTAGTTTTTGAGATATTTGGCTCAGCGAATTTGAAAACGTACATTCGAGAAAAAAACGTTGAAAGTTTCAAACGATATTCCGAGCATTCCGACGGGCATCAACATAATAGCCTATAAATGTGTCAAATTTCCAGGGCATACTTATGAGATGATATACTGTCAAAATATATTGGATTTTGAAAAAAAGTGATTTCCGACTTTTACATAATATAAGGAGACAACTCCTTAATAAACCTGCACAAATGCTCGAAGACTGATCCAATTATAGACATACAAACATATTGTATTTCAAAACATTATGGACAATTCATATTTGTTCAACCGAAGCACCAATTGATTTGTCGCATCCATAGAAACTTACGATCGATCCTCGGCATTGAAAATTACTGAATCGGTTTGAAGCAGCGGGCAAAAAGAGTAAAGTGCATACCCACGCACAGCTCCACCTAACGACGTTGAAGTTTGCATCGTTGAAACGCAACGAAAATTAATTCTTTGTAATCCCTCGAATTTTTTTTGACCCATTTAAGGCGTTACCCCCACTTGTAGCGCAAAAAAGGCCTTTGTCATGAATTTTTTTAAAGAAAACTACAAAACTTTTTTAATCGATCAATATACCATCTTAAAGAACACATCTTGAAGAACTTTCAGTAATTTTTTTATTGAAAAATATTACATTGTTTAGTGGCAAATGGCTGTCAATGAAATAATGTTTTTATATACACGGTTTGCGGTGACCAACATTGCGGCGAAGTGGATCATCTGAAAAAAATGCGGATGGATTTAGTCAAATATAAGTATAAACTAGTCTTTAATCGAAGGATTTTAAAAAATATTCATTTTTCACAAAATGGCGGACAGTCAATATTAATGGTTCGATTTTAACGAAAAAAAACGGCCGTTTTTTGGCTATAAAACGGCCATTTTTTTCGAAAAAAAAAATCGAACGATTGAAGACTACATTTTTATGTATTAAATAAGCCTGCAAAATTTCAAGAAGATCGGTTCATTAGTGTTCGAGTAATCTTGGTCACCGACTTCAGAAATGCCATTTTGAGAAAAACGCGTTTAAAGTTTCAATTTCAGTTTACACGAAGAAAATTTTTTTTTTTTTTTTGTAAACTTACATAGAGTCATCTATTCCGGGCCCATACAGAAGTATGGGCCCGGATACTTATACTTCAAAAAAATGCAATAAAAAAAATCTATTTTTTCAAAATCGCAAGCGGTGGTAACCCCTTAAGCTGTAAAAATTGCTGGAACGTTTCTACGTACATACGTTCTCAATTTGCAAAAGAAAATCTCTGGATAACGTTGAAAATGAAGAAGTGATAAATGAAAGAAAAAAAAATGTCTTTGCCCTCCAACGATGCGAACTTCAACGTCATCCTGAATCTGCTGAATGTGATATTGGATACTAATAGAAATAATAAATTAAAAAGAATCTGCGTTCCATTCCAACGATGCAAACTTCAAACCGATTCCGCCTATTGGGGTGTATGGAAATATTTTTCCCTTCGTAACGTCAGGCATAATGAAAGCAAATTTAGGTGCGACCAAAAGGGTGCGAGTCCCCTTAGAATCCTCGAGTCATACCACACGTGGCCAAAGGGTCGTGATCCTTTTTCTCTCCTTTCAATCTACATATACACGATACGTTGACTTTGGCACACCTGCCCCTTTTTGTCGAAGCTCCTTCTCTTTTGTTGCTGCGAGAATATCAAACGCGTTTAATTAAAAAGAGCTAATATGTTCAAGGTGATGGTAAATCCGCACAAGTTGAGGAATTATTTCGACGTTGTTCATACGTTAGAGTTAGAAGTTAAATGTTGGGTGACACAACACCTACTTTCTGCTACTCCCCCTCCCTCTCTCTCCCTCCCTCCCTCCCTTTGCTCTACCTGTTCGTTTACAGAGTGGTTCGTTTCATTCTCGCATGAATTTATGCGGTTACACGGATAATCGATCCTCACGCACGTTGCCAGGTTGTTCTGCACTCAGGATCTTGCGACGCACAATAAGAAAAAGGGTTTGATCGCATAAAATAACATTTTGTTCGTACCTCGGTTTACTAGACGTTTGTTTGATATTCAATGAAATTATACACTAGTGGAATGCATTCTGGACATTTTTCATGTTTTTTTTTTTAATTTCGCCTTTCTTGATCATTTTTACGTTCTAATCCCTTGTACTTACTATTTCTTATCAAAGTTGGCTTATCAAGGAAAATATTAAGTACAAACATCATAGATTGGAATAAAAACACTACACCATAATTCCAGCGTAGCAGAATAAACATTTTTTGCGTAAATATAAAAAAAAGCTAATTTATATTAAAAGTGTCCAGAATTAATTCCACCAGTGTATATTGACTCGAATTAAACGTTTCAAGTGATTACATATCTAAAAAGCTCTAAAAAAACGTATGTTTGACAAAAATAGATGTTTTGTTTAAATTACATGAACATTTTTACTCATTGCCATAGAATTTTGTTTTCAACCTTTTATATTTTATATTCATCATCGAAGGAATACTGTTTCTAATATAAAAATGTATTCTGGACTCTTATAGTCTTTTATTCCAGTCCGATAACGTTATTTATGTGATCAAGAAATATTTTTGGTTCTGGACCTTCGACGCACAATTTCGAGCCTCATTGCCATAAAATGGTGAATCCGAAATGATGCCTCAAAATTCAAATCGGTAACTGAATTTTTATAAAGAATTACGAGGTTCAGATTTTAAGTTATCCTCAGTCACAGATATTACAGGACACGATGTTCCTGCTCAAAATTTAAGTTGCAGCGCGCTCTTGTTCCGCCCACTAAACATTTATTTAATAAATATATGTAATGTATTTATTTAATACATTTATTTAATACCTTTAATTAACAAATTTCTCTAATACATTTATTTAATAATTTTTTAAAATACATTTATTCTATAAATTTCTAGTAAATTATTTTGTCGATAAAAAAATGCTCTATTAAAACATATCTCTTTGTCTCGATACAGAGTTCATTTGAAATTGAAAGTATGCTTGAAATACAATTTATGTAAGCCATTTCTTCAAATATAATACATTTTTGATGGAACGTTTAATGAGGTTCCGTCCGGAGAGCGAAAACTAACACATATTACGGAAACTTGTTTTGACAAGGAACATCACTTAAGTGTCTGCCTTCGATTTTGTAGAAACTCATAAATGTGTTAAAGGATTGGAAACTATTAGACACGTATTTTTTTACGGCAGAAAACGGCATTAAGGGGAAACCACCCTTCAAAGAAAGGCGTGTGACCCCTTAATGCAATTTTTGTTCAATACTTCTAGAGGGGATTTTTCATCGCTTTACATTCAAAGAATTTTAGTTTTTGTTTCATTCAGGTCGATAAACTGTGGATGTGCAAAATCACCCTTCGACTCGTTTTTCTTTGAGGGGTGGTTTCCCCCCTTAAACCCGTTTTTCCGCCGACAAAAAAAATACGTGTCTAATAGTTCTCAATACTTTATCACGTACATGAATTTACACAAAATCCAGGGCGGACACTCAAGTGATGTTCCTTGTCATCTGATTAAGAGGGCCCTATGAAATTTTCAGTCCCGCCCTTATTAATCGATCATTAGAATTTTGTTATAGATCTAGACAATACACAGGCCCGTTGAGCGAATAGATGATCCTGCGGACAAAAAAAAACCGCTTACCTAGAGATAGACGAGCAATAGTTATCGAAATTATTGGGTTGAAATCGACGGTTCCCCTGACTAGTTCTCACGTACGTATACGGGGTGTCCCCCTTATCTCTGCCACCCGAAATAACTCGGTAATTATCGACGTCACGAAAAAATGTTCCAGACAAAAGTTTCACGGTGTGAAGAGGGGCATCAAATGCGACCATTTTTTTTTCGTTCGAGACGCTGATGCACAGTGAAGGTCACCTCCACTTTTTTAAATGGAATGGTACATTTTTTAACCATCTTGTGTAGCACCTTAAGCCGGATAAAAAAAACATTAGGGGGTCAAAGTCATTCAAGGTCGCTCAAAGTCATTCAAGGTCATTCAAGGTCATTCAGGTCACCGATTAAAATGAAATACACATCTAAATATATTTAGATTTGTATCGTCGACACTGACCTTGAAAGACCTTGAACGACTTTGACACCCTGGTGTTTTTTATGCGGCTTGAGGTGCTCCACAAGATGGTTGAAAAAAATGGACCATTCCATTTTAAAAAGGGGAGGTGACCTTCACTGTGCGTCAGCGCCGCCACGTAAATAAAAAAAAATGGTCGCATTTGATGGCCCCCATCACACCGTACAAATTTTGTCTCGAACATTTTTTTATGACGTCGATAATTACCGAGTTATTTCGGGTGGCAGAGATAAGAGGGACACCCTGTATATAAACTTTCGAGATTTTGTGCGTGTGGAAAGATCTCCTGGACGTAATATCGGGTTGTATGCCGAAAACAAAGTGGCATCATGTAAAAACTATCGATGTTAAGCAACACGTTAATGAGGCATCGAAGGGTTCCGTAGCGCGTGGCCCGGCAAATTTTCATAATGCCGCGCGAGAGCTTTCGTACTACGAGACTGCGAAAGATCTCGGATATTTTCTCTTCCCGGAAGATTCCTTTGAAATGGCGCGTTCACGTATACACGCGACGTATGATGTCTCGAAACAGCAGGACGAGACAATTCGAAGGATACCTCAATTTTCGTAAATCACCATGAAATTTGTGATTTCGCCCCGGCCCGAACGATCGTCGCTTTTTGGATTCAGGCCACCCTCTCATCATCACGACTCGATACGCCTAAACACACGAGTCTCTTGGTCTTCCAAACCCCCTCGCCCCCGCCCTTCGAATGAATTAGATCGTAAGAAATTGTATCCTATCGATACCTATGGGACATTCCACGCCATTTCACCTAACCCGTGAAACCGACCATTTTTTAGTTGCCTGATTTTTTGTTTGTAAAATTGTACCCTATGAAAGGAATATACACACCAATTTTTAGATTTTTATCTCTTCTCTTTAGGGAATTATAATTTTCCGAAAATGTCGATTTCGAAAGTTTTGGAAACGTTTGAACGCTGATAACTCCGGAACTAATTGAGATATCGACAAATGTAGATATTTAACTCCTTTCAAATTGAAGCATACTTTCGGTAAAGAAAGATGAAAAAATTATCAATTATCAATGTCATCGTTTTTTGCTCCTAAAGTGAAAACTATTTTTTTTAACATGATTGCCTTTTTTGATTTTTTTCAAAAAATTCTCTAAAAGAGAGTGACCCATTCTATGATTTTTAAGACTAGTCGCATCGTGGGCCCATTTTTCGAAATATTTTTTTTCGTTAAACTCAGCACAAATAAAAAATAAACCGTTTCAAGCTTGTCGAAGCCGAATTCGAAATGACAAAATCATTAATAGCATTATTAGAGATTAAAATGATAATAATCTTCAAAAAAATATGATTAATTTTAACAGAAAATAGAAGGAAAAATGGGCCCACGATGAGACTCGTCTTAAAAATCATAGAATGGGTCACTCGATTTTAGAGAATTTTCTGAAGAAAATAAAAAAATGGTAATCATTTTTGAAAAAATACATTTTTTACTTTAGAAGCAAAAAAATGTTAACATTGACAATTGATATTTTTTCATATTTTTTAATGAAAGTATGCTTCAAAGTGAAAAAAGTTATGCATTGACATTTGTCGATATCTCAATTAGTCCAGGGGTTATCAGTGTTTAAACGTTTCCCAAACTTCCGAAATCGACATTTTTGTAAAGTTATAACTCCTGAAAGAGAAGAGATAAAAATCTAAAAATTGGTGTGGATATTCCTTTCATGGAGTACAATTTTACAAACAAAAAATGAGTAAAATCGAAAATGGTCGGGGTCACGGGCTAGGTGAAATGGCGTGGAATATCCCCTATGTGTTCAGGCTTCGAAGCACCTTTAAGGGTGAAAGAACGCAAACGACACGCGCAGCATTCGTATCCAAAAAGTATAGACCAAAGACGCTCGCGTCCCTAATTCGGTTATTTTTCTTGCTCCAGGTCCTTCGGTAAAGTTTCTAAATGTGGACCGGAGCGAGACAATGAGCGAGGGCCAACCGCGTAATTGTCCTAGATTATAGGCTCCCCGCAAAAGAACCGCGCATAGAGCCACGCTGCGACCCTCCGACAGTCTTTGAAAAGTGCTCTCCGGCACTCGCGCGGGCAACCGTATCTTGCCGCTCCGGCAATTACACCGCAAGGTGCAACGCTGGAAAATCTTTTATAGCTTCTCTAGACGTCCCCAAACCTCCCCCGTGCCGCACTTTGTCCTTCTTCTCTCCATCTTTAGCTGCTCTCGCTCGGTAATACTAGGTTGAGTAACCGGCCACCAGCAGCTACCAGAGTCCCAGTGTCTCGCACACGGAACTTCCATTTTCGAAGGCCGTAATTGAATCGACTGTTTGAAGGGACCGTCTCGGAGGGTTGTGCGTAGCCTGGACCATACTGTCCTACCTATATATATATATATATATATATATATATATATATATATACATATATATATACATATATATATATATATTGGAAATGAATTATGGGCGGAAATGGGTGTTGCGAGTCGAAGAAAGAAGATAAAAAGAATAAGTGCCAAGTAATAGATATAAAAACGAATCGTTTGCCCAACTAACGAAGTGGAGACTGTTTTTTCTGTGTCAGGGTTATATATGTGTATGTATATATATATATATACACACACACACACACACACACACACACACACACACACACACACACACACACACACAGATACACACATACATATATACATATATATGTATATATGTACATATATATATATCTGTGTGTGTGTGTGTGTGTGTATATATATAAAAACGCTACCAGCAGAACGCGTGGTCACCCATATCGCGTTATTTTTGGACTCAAATCAGCCATAAGAATAAAAATCCGACAACTTTTTAGACTCCAATCAGTGAATTTTTTTTCAATTTGATTTTTTGGCACCCTATGTATTTTATTCTAAACTTCATAGTACTTCATAGTAACAGAGGATTTTCGAAAAGTGCACGACATTCCAAAAAGTTGAATCATGGGGCCGAAAAAAAATCAGAAGTATATTTTTTAAATCAAATTGGAGATAAATCTCGTCTCTTACCAGTCCCTCCAAGAAGAAATTTATATTACAATTCCAAAAATAATGACACGCACCGACATAAGAGTAAAAAAATCGTTGAAAACCATGTCCATGGTTGCCCAGTGAGTCGAATAGTAGCAGAGGATAAATATAAATAAAGGAGCTTGTTTTCTATAACTCGGATAATCCATTTTTTTTTCTCGATGCAGACTTTCGATTTGATGAACGAAAAATACCAAGATTGAGAGTCTAGATTTTCGCAAAAATCTAGACTGTCACTTTGAACATGCACCATTGTTTTTTAATGTAAAATTTTGAAAATTCCTTCCATTAATCATAGAATAAACTAAGATACTAATGAAATCTGTTCGATCTTTTTTTATTTGAGCAAAATATTTCTCAAGAACTACAGCATCGAACGTTCGGAATTTTTCAAGGCTTTTTCGAGATGTAAAAATATAGTATGCGATCGAAGATTTTTCTTTCGATGCATACTTTCGATTTGATGAACGAAAAATACCAAGATTTTTCAAATATCTAATTTTTGTATAAATTTATCTTCACGATTTTCTATAAAAAATCCCAAAGAGGAACAGTTTTCGGCTGTTACAGCTACACAGACAGATAAACTCTATTGATATCAACTAACCGCGTCTATTTGATTTTTTAAAATTCGAATTAACTAGATTTTTCGTGAAATAAAAATTTTCCTATTGCATTCCGTTATTGGAATTATTTATTTTTAATATATTTATTTATTCAAACCAAATTCTATTTTATATCGTTCATTAACTAAATATTTCATTTAATCCTAATAAATCTGTGATTCGGTTTCATCTGTTCAAAAAACAATTTAGTTGACTCCACTAGATGTATCTATTTGATTTTTTTTAAATCTAATTAAATAGAATTTTCGTAGAGTCAACCATTTTTCTATTTGATTGAACAAATGGTCTTTCTTTATTGCAAAACATATATTAAAGGGGAGTGGGGCTAGAGAGAATGGAAAGAGCGAGGAATGATATATGTATATATAGTAGGCTGGTCCTTAATGGGGGTGTTGACGAATTTCAACGAGTGAGCCCCCCAGATAGGTTCGAAATAAATAAATAAAAATGTGTGCGAAACCCCAGCGCTGTAGTCCAATGAGAAGACGTGCCTGTAAGCTCATTCTGTTTCCCATTTGAATAACATGGGATTCTCAGACTAATTCAGTCATTGTTTTTTGGAAGTGCTCCTAAGCATCGAAAAAAAAAATTTATTCATACAAATCTATTCTTAATTGGTGTATCTAAGTGTAAAATTTTTTACAATGCGTTATCACAACCCTTACATCCCCCACCCCCTTCATATTATACACGACGGCAAATTGATCAACTTGACTACCTGTTTTTAGCCGCTTGGTACTTTACAGTATTTCACTCATTAAAAGGCAGTCTTATTTCCGTCATAAGTTTGTAAAAGTACATGTAATTGATCAACTTGACTACCTGTTTTTAGCCGCTTGGTACTTTACAGTATTTCACTCATTAAAAGGCAGTCTTATTTCCGTCATAAGTTTGTAACTGTACATGTAGAAAAAATATGTATTTCGATTAGAGTATTTCAAAACACATCTGTTACACTTTATACTTTTTTAACAATAATAATTAAAATTAAAATGTTTTCATCACCGTTTGTTTTTTTGGAGCGGTAAAGCTTTGACGATATTCCGAGACTACCTGAAGAATATACTGCTTCTGACCTTGGCTCCGTGTAAGAATATTGTTGTATTCTTCCATTAAATGAACTGTCGTGTATAATATGAGGGGGGTGGGGGGTATAATAGTTGTGATAACGCCTTGTAAAACATTTTACACGTAGATAGGGGAGACCGGGGCAAAATGGTATAGCGGGGCAAAACGGTACCGGGGCAAAACGGCACTGGGGCATAATGAGATCGGGTCATAATGGGATAGCAAAACATGAAGTTTCTTGGTGCTTGATTTGGGGCAAAATGGGATAGGGGCAAAATGGGACACACAAAAATGAAGTGTCGCAGCCCGCTGAATTTGGGGCAAAATGGGATGACAGGAAAATCCATGCTTCGTCTCTATGAAAGAGCTGTTGAAACATAATCTAATTTAAATGGTGCTTGTGGTTCGTTTCAGTCCACATATACGCAGATAATACGGACTGACCGATATATTTGTCGACACATATCCGTCGATTTCATGGAGACCGGCGGTCCTAGTTTCATAAAACAATTTACGTAAAAATTGACAAGAGTTAGATTTTCATCAATGGCTTGAAATTCAGTATCAGTAACGTGCAGTTGGCAGAAAATAAATTAAAAAAAAACAAAGAAAGATAAAAACAAAAAAACCATAAATTGCACGCGTCAGATTATAAAAATTACTTGATTATTTAAATAATTAATAACGACAAAGAAATTGTACCAATCGAATAAGAAGGCTCAAATAACAATTTACGTCAAGTTTGGTACAGTTCTGACCGCAGAATCAAAAGTAATTGTTTAAAAAACTTTAATAACAAATGGGCCCACTATTCATGTGCCCATGCTGACGATAACTTAATCGAGTCCGTTTGCGACAATTGTGCCGATAAAAATTAGCTTAGTTAAACAAGCAATAAAAATTAAACATTGCCACCGTTAAATTATAGTATCGTAAGTAGAGTGTGACCCAAATATCGTGTAACATTCAATAAAACCTATTTTCACTCATTTATTACCCCTCGTTTTTTACCGCTGCATTTCTTTCGTTTCTGCATCGAATTATTCCACTGTCCCATTTTGCCCCGATCCCGTTTTGCCCCAACCGCCTCTTTCTGAGGAGCCTGATTTTCTCCGGCCCATTTTGCCCCAGTCCCGTTTTGCCCCAATGACGTATTTTCCAGCAGTGTTGATTTTCACTATTCCATTTTGCCCCAAACCCATTTTGCCCCGGTCCCATTTTGCCCCGGTCCCATTATGCCCCGCTATACCATTTTGCCCCGGTCTCCCCTATACCAATTAAGAATATATTAATATGAATAATATTTCTTTCAATGCTTAGACTTCCAATTCCAAAAAAAATGACTGAATTAGTCTGAAAATCCCACGTTATTCAAATGGGAAACAAAACGAGCTTATAGGCACGTCTTCTCATTAGACGCATTCGTTTAAATTTGTCAACACCCCTATATATAGGTTATATTATATACAACCACCCTAATATATAGGTTATATTTGAAAAATGTTCAGCATGTTATTCGATAAAACTCTCTAATTATCACAATAATATTAACTAGTTGATATAGTTTATGTGATTTAACAAATAATTATAGGAATTCATTTCGTCTTATGCCATATCTGCGACCAAGATGTTACAAGCACTCGGTAGCATAGGTTCAGCAGCGTGCGTGGCTATGAGTAGGTAGCTTCTAGGTTCGATTACACATAGGTGAAATATGTTCTTCGAATGAAATCATTTCAGTAGGCCCGGGAATGACGAATTACGTGTCAATTACAATTAAGTGTTTCATTTCCTTTAGGATATTATGAAATGTTCCCTGCATATAGTACATTTAGATTTACAGTGTACATCGTAAGTAAATAAAGGTTTATGTTAATCGAATCTTCATTTATTCAATTTGAATATATTTAATATTCAAAAAGAATAGCCGAAACAAATTTAAAAAATATCTTTGAAACAAATACGATCGCAGTAGGCCGTGACCCAGGTAGGAATTGACGATGAAAAAAGGGCTCGCCAAGCTCTGAAACAAGGCTCACATTTTTTAATTCAGGCTGAGCACCAGCCTGATTTCAGGCCTAGCTGAACCTTTGAATGATAACGCGGTTTCAGGCTCTTGCACACAGGCTTGACCAAAGGCTGGTAGAAAAGCCTGTACTAAGCCTGAAACGACGAAACAACAAGGCTCAAAATGAGCCTTAATGAAGCCTTCACGAGCATTTATGACCAGGCTTTTCCCAAACTCTTCCCGAGGCTATATGAGGCCTGTTTTTAGTTTTCAATATTCTACATTGCGGCAAATTTGATAAATTTGTGAAGAATTCATTTGATTTGTTATATATATTTATTATTTGTTATATTATTTGTTACAAAATATATTTAAAAAATATTTTAAAAAACAAAACTTTATTTTATTGCGTACTTTTATTTTCGTATATACTTTTTTGTGTACCTCATAAATATCGATAAGAGCATATGTTTAAATGTTCTGAGCTGCCTCCTTCGCTTTCGTTTTTCGTGCCTTCGCACCCGAAAAATTTATTGCTAAATTTTTTTTTCATAAAAGTCCAGAAAAAATATTACTTTAAACTTATTTTATTTTATCACAACCTGAAACAAGCCTGCATCCAGCCTTGATTTATCAGCCTCAAAATTCACCGGCTGAATAAAGCTTGAAATAACCCTGAGTTTAGGCTAAGTAGCCAGTCTTGGTTCCAGGCTGCTCCAAACGATGCAATGAAACCTGGGCCAGGTCTGTCTCACTCAGGCTCGGTGAAACAAGGCTCGCATAAGCTTGTTTCCATCGTCAGCCTTTTGATTTCCTACCTGGGAGACAAGGAAAAAACCTATTTGCTTTAAGGGGTCTTCTCCCTGTTAGACGCTAAAAAAAGGCTATTTTCAGGAATTTGTTGGATCGGTTTATATTATAGCTATTGATATAAAAGTTGTTACACTTAATAAATACACTTTCGAAATATATATATTTTTAATTATTATGTATTTATGTAACCCAAACAAACTTCAAACGCGTTTTTCCCGGAACAACGTTTTTCGACGGCTTGTTGATAAAATCTTCGAAACTACCGAGCCGAACCTTATGAAATTTTAACTACATATTCTTTACAACTATATCTATAGTGCATATCGAGGATTTTGAAAATTTTGATATTTACTATTTTTTTGCTAAAAACGGTGAAAAAAAAACACTTTTTTGTTTTTTCAAAAAAAATTTCGCTCTTTTTGTTATTTTTGCATATTTAAAAAATCGTATGATATGCGCTATAACCATTAACATACTGAATCTTTAATTTTTTTATTCGAATGATCCATCTCCGAGATTTTATCAACAGCGGAGACCTACAATTTTTTTGGACATTTTTTTAACTACCGCCTTTAATTTTCGTCTATAAATAGTGACGTGAATAAATCATTTTTTAAAAATGTTTTTCGAAAATGTATTTAGTAAGTGTAATAACTTTTATATCAATGTCTATAATATAAACGTATCAAAAAATTCATGAAAATCGCCTTTTTTAGCGTCTAAAGTGAGAAGACCCCTTAAATAGATTCCATTCAAAGTATTTTTTTGCCAGTGTAGGCACAACCCGTTAAACGGTCTACGAAACGCCAAAGCGTGTGTGTTTGGGTCGATCATGAGACAACTGCTCCGAAACAATGCGATACTCATAGACACGCGTACACGTATACGAACATTTTTTTCTAGACCTAAATACCCGTGAGGGTTTGGTTGAATACGATAGAATGATCGATCCGGTCGGACGTCGGGTAGAGGAAGGGAACGAGGCGCGTGTTGTTTTGTGACGTCGATCGGTGCCTGGGCGTTCGGCGTTTCTCCCAGTACACCAAAGAGGTTTTTAGCGAAAAACGGTTGACCGCCCGCCCGGTCAACCTTCATGAAACTCTACTTTAGGACCCTGTAATTTCCGCTTTGGGGAAAAAGCAGGAATTTCCGTAAATTGCCGATTTCGCCGGAGGACAGCCCACCATCCGGCCTTGTTCGTTGCCACACGTACATATATACGATATTCAAGGCTCATATTCCCCCTGAAACAACAGCTTGCAGACCCGGACCACAATATTAAACTGTCACGGCGAGATCGCGAAGACGCGCTTTTCCACGGTAATTGCCAGTTTTGGTAAATGGTATTTCGTTTACACGGACTACAATCATCGCGGGGCGCTCCGAGTATTTTCGTTCTCCGTTAAAATCTTGAAAGGATGGAAAATTTGGTGGCGCGAAATCGCGAAAACATACAATTTTCTCAATTCTCTCGTCATTTGCTCGCTGTCGCTTTTCCACCTGCTGCTCTCCCCCTCTTACTCTTCTTTTTCTGTAGACGACACGCGGAATTTTATCGCATTATTCAAAGATGAATTATCAAAAAGTGTTGCAAGTAATCGCAATTTTTAATTAATCATACAGAATAATAAACATCGCGTGCAAATTGAAATGAAATATTAAGTGTTTAATTAAATAAAATCCTGCTGATTGGGTCGGTGAGTGAAATCCGGTATCATCTCGCCTCCTGTCCTCTTTTTGTCGCGTATTTTTGACGGGCTCCATTACTGAAGATTTCATGGATAAACTGCGTCGATAAGCTGCAATAATAGAAATATGTGCGGTGAATTTATCGTTGCTGTCATTGCCAGCGTCAAATCAGGGTATACTCAAAATTAAAATAAAATGTGACTCTTAACATATAGTGCTAGGCTTGCAAAATAACATATCACGTAATTAAGGCCACAGTAACGGGTATAAAATCATGTGCAAATTTTACCATTTTTTTTCGTATGAAAAAGTGATTCACTCATAAAATTAATTATACATTCATTTAGTATGACTATCAAGCTGTTAGAAAAGATATCTTTTTTTTCAATGTACAAAATGGCCGACTACTCGAAACTTCTCGAAACAGCGTTTTTCCAATTGGCGTGACAAATAACTTCAACAATTTTCACTCGATTTACTTCAAATTAAAAAGTTACGTTCCTAATTGCCTTTCGCAGAGAAGTACGTACGGAATTTCTGATCAATCGAAAACTTTTCATTTTATGAGCAGTTATAACGAAATTTTTGACTGAAAATTAATTTCTTAAGTTCAAATACCTACAACTTTTGAATAAAACAATATTTTTTAAATTCCATACGTACTTCTCTAGGTATTCTAATGTAGATGGACGAGAATTTTTGTTTTTTGGTCTAGATAAAAAATTGTGGATGCTAAATGTCACGCCGCGGAGCGCCTAAAAAAAGATGACAAAAGAGAATATTAGTCGGTGGCCATTTTGTACATCGAAAAAAATATATATAAATTTTCTAACAGCTTGATATTCATACTAAATAGATGTGTGATTAATTTTATGAGTGAATCACATTTTCATGTGAGAAAAAATGTTAAATTCGCACATAGTTTCATACCCATTACTGTGGCCTAAGGCCTTAAGATGTTTCGGGACAATTGACAAAACATTACCATTTGATTTAAATTTGTACAGCAAATTCTTGGTCATTTACTGAATGTACCCTCTGAATTTGAAATCGATCGTCTACTCCGTTTCTGTAAAAGGCCACAGCCGGGTAAGTAGGGAAAAATTTCCCCCGCATTTTTTCCAGCGAAATTTGGACGATATTCTGAGGTATAAAAAAAAAATTCTGAAAATTGCATCCCCGTCAACGCAATGGTTTTAGAAAAATGAATTTTTTTAAATATTAAAAAAAATTTTTTCCCGGAAACGGTACAGTGGATCGGTTTGATTTTTTTGGTATTTGTTCCGATCAAACGTGTTACGAAATAAAATTATAGAACATCTTGCGAAAGATTAAGGTTTGAAAAAAAATGTTCCTTGTTTTATTATTTTTTACTATAATCCACTTGGGGTACAATAGCGAAAATTTTTTTATATAATCTTTGGGCACCTTATTAGATTATATAATTTTTTCAAAATGATCGGTTTGGTACGCCACAGTGAAAAAAAAAGAAACACGCTTTATTGATATATTTTAGTTATATAGATATAAAACTAAAATATACCAATAAAGTCTGTTTCTTTTTTTTTTCATTGTGGCGTACCAAACCGATCATTTTGAAAAAATTATAAAATCTAATAAGGTGCCCAAAGATTATATAAAAAAAATTTCGCTATTGTACCCCAAGTGGATTATAGTAAAAAAATAAATAAAACAAGGAACAATATTTTTTTTAAACCTTAATCTTTCGCAAGATGTTCTATAATTTTATTTCGTAACACGTTTGATCGTAACAAGTACCAAAAAAAAATCGAATCGATCCACTGAAGCGTTTCCGGAATTTTTTTATTTAAAAAAAATTCATTTTTCTAAAACCATTGCGTTGACGTGGATGAAATTTTCAGAAAATTTGTTTTTTTTTTATACCTCAGAATATACTCCTAATTTCGCTGGAGAAAATGCGAGGGCAATTTTTCCCTACTTACCCGGCTATGGCCTTTATAATTGAAAATACACTTTTCAACATAGGGATCATGTTGTCTATGGGCCTACGATTATAGCTGAATGGCAGCTTCACGAGTGAAAAAGTGTTAAAAAATATTTGAAATGTTATGCAAAACCGTCAAATCACTCAGTAAATTATAACAATTGTGTCATCAGTGTCATAATGTACTCCGTATGTTATCTGATGTTATTTTAAAAGTGTTTTTTCAATTGTAAATTGTATAGAAATGGTGTAGACGATCGATTTAAAATTTGGAGAGTGCATTCAGCATATGACAAAGAATTTAATGTACAAATATGAAGCAAATGCTAACATTTCGTCATTTGTCACGAAATTCCTTAAAAAGTGGGCCCTATTTATTCAACAAATTGAACAATTTGTTTTATAAAAGTAATTCGCGAAAGTTAACTTCATGTGGGTATAACATCGAAAAGGAACGTTCAATGAACCTCATTTATTTACCATTTTTCGCACGTCTTACCGAAGTTACCATTATTCGAAGTTTTTTACGGAAGAGAAATGGAAAATGGTGACCCCCCTCTGCAACCCGGATACTTATAGCGAACTTCAAAGGTTCAGGCGAAAAAAGAAATTCTTCGATTTTTCGAAAAAACATTTCCCAACATTACTGTTTGTGGACTATTTTTTAGGAGAGAAGACTCCCTTACAGTGGAAAAATCAGCTTATTCGCAAAAAGGAGGCAAATCCCCTTAAAAAGCACAAATGCTTTACAAAAAGTGGATACAATTACGCTTACGTGGGCGGTATTTGCCTCACGAAAAGTTATCTGTTCAATGAAAATCTGTAAAAGTTGCCATCGCCAAGTTCGTGAGAGTTCCTTATACGATGTTTGGGGCAAAAAAGTTTATGAAAAAATATCGTGTTGACTGAGGTCGAACTAGGTGCTTGATAAACCGTTTTTTTAAATACATTAATATTAAAGGACCTCGCCGAGTATCGTATTCGATTTTTTCCATTCAACTTTTATTTACTATTCATCATATAATGAACACATCCCACCTTCAGGTACTGCATGACAGCTGCTGTCACAGATTTGATCGAAAACGTTTTTAAAGGCAAGTGGCACCAATATCGATGGTTTTATGGAAATGTACATAAATATACTAGGCGCCAGTTTCATATTTATACATTTGTATGTCTATATGTTGTGTGCATTTACCTTTTTATAGCCGTCTATCAAATCGTTTGTCCGTTCCTCGGCTTCCTATAAAAAAGCACACAAATAAACATCTACGTAACGAACACGAGCTTTAACTCCGTGTATTCAATCTCAATATATTAAACTTTTTAGTTATATGCGTCGTGAACTTCTCATCGATTGCGCTCTGATGGATGAAGATAAAAATTAATACCAAAAAAATTAATTTTAAAACTAATTTAATCAAGAAAACGTGGTCGCTCTTCCCCCACGTATACGCACGCGGCGGATATCCTCCTCTGTTTTGCTGATGGGACTCCAGGCCTGTTAAAGTGTAAAATGAAAAGATTACGGCGATTATAATGCTTTTCTCGTCATTTTCAGTTTGTCGATTTTTGCTCGTCTTTTTCTGCACCCACGCACTTTCCGTAATACTCACCGAAAACGAAGTATAATGCGGTTCATATCCCTGCCCAATCTGCGAACGAAAAATACAATATTTGCTCAAACGAAGTTATCCAAAAAGCACGCACATAAACATGTACATAACGGGCTTTGACGCCCTGGCATAATTTTTTTCGTGCAAAAACGTCTCGTTTTGAGCCGAATAAGCGTCATTTGCTGGAACTCTTGCGTTTAACACGTTGATGCCCTCCAATAATGCTTCCAATTCCGCGTCTTCGTTTCAGCCTTCCGCTACGTTCTTTGTCTTCGACGTCAAACTCACAGTTCTTAAACTTTTCAAACGATTCACGACAACTTCTCTCACTTAGATAGTCCAATTGCCAGGCTTCAATCCTTAGGCTTTTCATATTTTTTTAGCTTCACTAAATACAGTGGCGTGCAAAAGTTTCGGCCCAAGCTTTGTTCACAGTTATTCGATGAAATATTTAACGCCCGAACCTCTCCATCATTTCAAATATTTGAAGGAGCTATGATATGCATAACAGCGTGGTATACTATTTTGTTTGCATAGTCTATGGTTTGTGTACAGCGTCGAACGCGTTCGGTAAGCGTGCAAAAATATTGGGCCGCCCTCTCACCTTCTCCAGCCACACGGTTTGTTTACGTTTTCTTCCGCGCTTTCTTTCGCGTTAGTTTGAAACATAAAGAACCGTGAAAAAATCAGTTCTATTTCTGCTGCAATGGCGAACACACAAAAAGTGAGGTCCGCGAAGTTGTGTTAAAACTATTTGAAAAAGTAAAGAGTTCTCGTGATATTGCAAATACTCTATCTATTGGAAAAAGCACAGTAAACCGTATTGTTGCGAAATATAAATCAACAAATTCGTTGTGTGATAAAAGTCGAAGCGGTGACCATGAAAAACTTCAAAACGCGTGGACAAAATCATTAAGGCGTTACCCCCACTTGTAGCGCAAAAAAGGCCTTTTTCATGAATTTTTTTAAAGAAAACTACAAAACTTTTTTAATCGATCAATATACCATCTTAAAGAACACATCTTGAAGAACTTTCAGTAATTTTTTTATTGAAAAATATTACATTGTTTAGTGGCAAATGGCCGTCAATGAAATAATGTTTTTATATACACGGTTTGCGGTGACCAACATTGTGGCGAAGTGGATCATTTGACAAAAAAATGCGGATGGTTTTAGTCAAATATAAGTATAAACTAGTCTTTAATCGAAGGATTTTAAAAAATGTTCATTTTTCACAAAATGGCGGACAGTCAAAGTTAATGGTTCGATTTTAACGAAAAAAACGGCCGTTTTTTGGCTATAAAACGGCCATTTTTTTCGAAAAAAAAAATCGAACGATTAAAGACTACATTTTTATGTATTAAATAAGCCTGCAAAATTTCAAGAAGATCGGTTCATTAGTGTTCGAGTAATCTTGGTCACCGACTTCAGAAATGCCATTTTGAGAAAAACGCGTTTAAAGTTTAAATTTCAGTTTACACGAAGAAAATATTTCGTTTGGTAAACTTACATAGAGTGATCTATTCCGGGCATCAAAGAAAAACTGCACTTCAAATTGCACTTCAAAAAAATGCAATAAAAAAAATCGATTTTTTCAAAATCGCAAGTGGGGGTAACCCCTTAAAAGAAAGTGCATCATAGATCCGCGAAAAACTGCAGCAATAATTTCCTGAGAATTACGCAATGAAAATCTTGCTGATATCAGTCGGAGTACGGTATCCCGACGTCTGAAGGCTGTGGGATTGATTGGGCGCGTCGGTGTAAAGAAACCACTCATTAGCCCAAAGAATAAGAAGGCTAGATTGAATTTTGCCGAAAAATATCAACATTGGACAGGATCGAATTGGCGGAAAGTTCTTTTTTCCGACGAATCCAAATTTCGATTGTTCGGAAGTGATGGTCGCAAGTACGTGGACGTCCAGCAGGTACCAGATATGATATACAATATCAAATTCCAACTGTAAAACACGGTGGCCGAAATGTTAAAGTTTGGGGATCATTTTCTGATAACGGTATTGGTCCGCTAATAGAAATCCAAGGCAATATGGACGCTGTGATGTATCGAAATATATTGCAAGACCATATGCTCCCATTTGCAAAGAAAAAAATGCCGAATGGGTGGATATTTCAACATGATAATGATCCCAAACATGCTTCACGTCCTGTGAAGAATTTCCTTGAAAGCCGAAAAGTGCGCCTTCTCGACTGGCCCTCGCAGTCACCGAATTTAAATCCGATTGAACATTTGTGGCAAGAGCTCAAGGTTCGCGTTGGAACGAAGAATCACTCCAACAAGACGGAATTGTGGCATCATTTGCAATATGAGTGGGAAAAGATGCCACAAGATCGCATCTCGCAATTAATTGCGTTTATACCCCGACGATGTGCTGCTGCAATCGCTACTAAGGGCATGGCAACGAAGTATTGACTCTAGAGAGAAAACTAAACCATGTTTTGTTGTTTTTATAATGTTTTGTTTTTTGTTTTCATACGTAATAGTATATGGCCCGATACTTTTGCACAGTCATTAAATAAAAACTGTTGGATAATTAATTGTTAAAGAGTGATATTACTGTTTATACCACATTTTTTTAAATATCAAGCATCTCGACGCCAATTATGAGTGTCATCACTCGTTTGTATTTCCCGTACCATCGTATTTCTATGCAATATCCACGAAAAATAGGGTGGCCCGAAACTTTTGCACTCTACTGTATATTAATAATCGTCTCTGTAACATTTAGGGTCGTTTATCGACCAAATTACAGAGCAAAGAAATATTAAAATTGCGTATTTTTGTGAAGAAATTCCGAGACGACATACAAAAACCCAATTTCCGGTCGCTACAAAAGTGTATATAATAGTGGGAATCCGTCAGATTCTTTAAAATAATCAGATTTACATACTTAACACTTGTAGTAATCCAGTGCTCTCAGAAAAAAAATACGCTTATTGACCTAATATTTATGTAATATCAAGTTTAATTTGAACTTCCGGTATTGGATTTATTACCACTTGCTACGATAAAGAGACGTGACAGCAAGGCAACAGCTGACTGCAGTCCTAACCTCATCTCACTCATTCGAATTTCCACACATATTTCATTTTTAACCGACGTTTTTCGCCGATACAAATTTTCCACGCTTTTTACCAGTCGTGACCCGAATACAATGCTTTATATTTCCCGCACCTGACATTGTTTTGACAGATCGACGTTGAAAAGCATGGAGTTTAAACTCGCCTGGTTGAGTAAAAAGAGACGGAGATAGACCCAATATTGTCAAATATCAAAGCTAGAAATACTGCGCGAATCGTTGGAATAACTGTTTTTTCATTTTCCTAATTGAATGTGAACATTCAGTAAACAGTTTACACATGGAAAATTTAGTTAGTACAATTTTTTGCATATCTTAAAAATATAACTTGTACAAGTCTCAATTATGATCAGTGGTATGACTAGGTGAAGCGATAGGACTACCTTAAAGCAGCCTCACCATATGCTTCTACAAGCAATCGAATACGTCTCAGCTGCAGGTTTCTTCAAATTAAAGAAATAAGAAAGAGTTATAAAGTTCCCTCAAATGACGCTTGTTCGGCTCAAAACTCGACATTTTCGCCTGAAAAAAATGATGTGATGCTGATACAAAATCGCTAATATTTCAAGGTTATGGTCTTGTCAGATGTCCAACCTTACAATATGAGGGCTTACATCTGACAATTTAAACCATAACCTCATGGTGGGGCCAGCTTTTGTCATACGGCGGAGACTTATTTGCACTCCCAATATATCTTATAAACATATATACATACATGTATACCTTCAAAACATATACACATACACACATGCGCGCGCGTGTGAATGTGTAAAAAGTACTAAAAGAGTGTTCTAATTTTCTTTCGGGAAGGATAGTTACAGATAGCGAAAGAAAACTTCTGCCTTTCGACGCTATCTTCCAAATCTTCATCAAGTCACACTTATCCTCTCATGGAAACGTGCGCCGACATTACCGGGAAAACATTTAAAAATCATACTTTATGTTATCGCTATAGATCCACCATCGTGAAGGGGTTGAGGGATACTTTTCGTGTATTTGATTTTTGCGGAGCAATAAAGAAAACGGGAAAATAAAATGAATTACAGGAATGAAAAAGAGTATGGTTAAATTTTTCATTGAACGGCATCTAGCATTTTTTTTATGCTATATGTAATTTTCGTTATTTTGTATATTGTTCATTCCATTGCCATTTTTATTTATCGTTACTTTTTCCATTATCGTGAATTTGTTTTATTTTTCTTCAATCTTTCTCTTCTTTTATGTTTTTTATCTATTCAGTATTACAGTTTTTTTTTCTTCATTTTTCAGACGCATTTTTTGAAATGTAGTTACTGACCTTCAGAATGTCGTGAACCTTCTCGTTGACGTACCGAGGCGCCACCTAATTGTGAAAAAGAGGAAGAAATGTGAGATGTGTAGAAGGAGAACAGTCGACGATAAAATTTCCGGTATTTAGTGAAACAACGTGCACGAAAGAAAGGTGACGAAGCGGAAATCCTACCTGAACGAAGACGCAGCTGAAGAGCGCGATCAACAATAGACGTGGGAACATTTTGTAAACTTGGCGTATTCCAACAATGTAGACTCCTGTTGTATCTCGGAGAAAAGTTGAGAAATGAAAAAGATATAAAAGGAAAACGAAATTGAAATAGACGTCATATTCATTTCGAGTTGAGTATGCTTAATATGAGGGTACGCGAACCAAACAGCTCGTAATTTAAGAACACTGAAGTACTCCAAATGCTTCCAATATAGGAACACCGAACCATTCCAATAGCATCGGTATTCCAATTCCGTAATTTAGGAATACCAACGTATTCCAATAGCTAATAATTCGCATTGCACTATCTATTAAGGGGTTATATACAGTTAAAATTTTCGAAAAAACGGTATAAAAAAATTGGTATGTACATATATGTAAGTACACACACAGAAAATTTCTTGTCAATCCGGCGAATATTCTCGAAGTTACACGCACATTTGTAATGACGTGTCAGACCGTTCGAAAGTGCTTTTGAAACTTTAAACGCGTTTTTTCTCAAAACTGTGTGTTTTCAAGTCGGTGAGCGAGATTTCTCCGAAACGGCTGAACCGATCAGTCTCAAATTTTAACACAATATTTTAATGTACATTTTTTAGTAATTAATCGAAGGTTTTTTCTCACCAAGAAATATTTTTTATTTTATAACCAATTTAAGGCCTAAATTTTTGTCAAAAGTCGATTTTTTTAGACGCCGCCATTTTGTCAAAAATTATTATTTTGCTTATTCCTTCGATCAATTACAAGATAATCCATTATATTAACGAAAAATATTTGATTTTTTCATTTTAGATGATCCAGTCCAGAGATATCGTGCTCACCGCAAGACGCCTCTTTTAGAGCTTTCAAAATAATAATTTTTAGAAAGAAAAAATGTTAAAATACTGTTAAAAGTTACCGTAATATGTGTACAAATGTTTACGTAAATAGATTTAAAGGTCTTCTCAGGAAAAATTCTTGAAAAATCGATCTTTTTGGCCCTTCTGACTGTACATAACCCCTTAAAACAATATTATTATTGCTGTAATAGATAGTGCAATGCGAATTTTTAGGAATTTAGGAAAACCGTAATTTAAGAATACCGAAGTATTCCAATAGCTAATAATTCGCATTGCACTACCTATTACAACAATAATAATATTGCTGTGATAGACAGTGTAAAAATTATTAGCTATTGGAATACTGCGGTATTCCTAAATTACAGAATTGGAATGCCAAAGTGTTGGAATAATTCGGTGTTCCTTAAGGCTTTATATACGCGAAAAATTTCAAAATTTTTGATGATTTTTTATTCCATTAGCCTGAACGGTTAGGAATATTTTAAGCTTTACAGAATTGAAAAATTCCAAAAACTGTTAAAGTTACAGCATGTAGAGTGTAAGGCCCGCCCGACCCTGAACTTCAAAGCCGTTTTTCCACGATTCACTTTTTTGAACCTTGTGAAAATTCTAACTCTTGAACGAAATTCAGATTGCTTTGAATTTTTACAACATATTCTTAGTATCATCACCTATCGTGTGAACCACAGAAACAAAAATTCCAATGACACAAAAAAAATATAAAAAATAAAATTCCGACAGAAAATTGAGTAAAAAAATGTTATGTTTCGAATTTGTATTGTAATAATTTTTATTTATTTTATGCATTATAAATACGTTCATTTTTTCAGACACCCACATCGATGCCGAGAACTTTCACCATCAACGCGCGCGCAAAAAAAATAGATTGCTTTATTGTGTTATATCGCGTAATCGCGTTTATAAGGCCTTAATTGGAAGCTGTTAGAACACTAACTTATTTATATAATAGTTAGTATCTTCATAGCCCATTACAGCAGTAACAGAAAATGCATTTCCACTGCCGGCAACGACAGTAATATTAATAAATCGCATTTTCATAAGCAATTATCATAGTAATTTAAAATAATCAGCATTTTTACTACCCATTGGCGCTATCGTGAATAATTTTTGGAATTTTCGTAACCAATGACTACGAAAATAAATAAATATTCGCATTTCCTTTGTCCATCAATGCCGTAATAACTAAAAATCCGTACTTCCACTACTTATTACCGCGGTAATGAATAACGATTTGCATTTCTCATTACCGTGAAAGTGAATAATCATTTGAATTTTCAATACTCATTACTATTAATAAACAACCGTTTATCTTTTTCCTGCATATTACTGCAAAACTCGCAACTCCCACACCACCGATGCATCGCCCGTACTCGCCCGTTTACTCACACAAAAATCGGTGTCGAAAAGAATGCTCGTGAGAACAGAAAATATCGCTCTTCTTGAAGAACTGTAGAGGAGCACGGTTAGAATGTAACTTAACTGCGGAGTAGCGGCTATTTATGTCGATAGTCAACATCTTTTACGCGGAAAACGCGGAAACTTTTTGACATACGCGCAGAGAATCAAATATTGACACAACCATCAAACACCAAAACAACAGCCACGTTAAAACGAGCGCCAGTTGCGAGGGAGAGAGAGGGACCAAGAACGATCCACTAGTAAGCGAATGAATTTTTTTTCTTATCATTGAAGTGTCAACAAATGAGTGTCGCATTATTTCCTTCTTTCATCCCCTTTTTTTCTTTATTTGTCAACGCGAATTTGCTTTGCCACCTTATCGGTCTAATTAAACTCAAAGCGAATAACATCATCTCACTATACGCGTTATGTATCCACGTTTTTCACCGCATAATTTTCACGGTCTTTCGTTTTTACGCAGTTATATCAATATCAAAGAAAAACTCATGCCTCGTTTTGGAAACCCTTACAAGTGGTTGCAAAAAATTAATGTGAATAGAAGTGTATTGTACGAGCCAAGAAGCAGTACTTGCAGGTGACAAAAACTTAGGCTGCAAAATTACCTACTCTAGAAACTGTGAAATTTAAAGTTAAATGTAAGATTACATCTCAGTATGTACAGTAGATGACATCTCTTTTAAAAACCTTCAAATAGTTTTTTAAAAAAGTACGCCAAGTCATAAAAAGTCCCCTCGAAGATATGGTTCTTCGTTTTGCTTATTCAAAAGTTATGGTTTACATCGAATATAATTATCAGTTATTTTAATTTAAACAATGGTTTTATTATTTTTTTTCCATTAATCTTATTTTTTTATAAAATACGCAAGTAGAATGTACGTATTCTGCAAGTGTACGAAAAATGTTGTACACAAATTGTTAAACCTTAGAAACAATCTTATTAAAATAGTTTCCATTTTATTGAAAAAATCACATCATAACAACAAAAAACTGATATCACTGTTATCGAAAAATACAACATATAAAGCACAGAAGATACTGGAAATGCTGTGCAAGGCTACGAAGAAAAAGCTCGAGAAGATATAAAATTCTCCGTCCCTACCATACGCATAAATAACTTTTGCGACATAAAATGTTTTTTTTTTACATTTTAACACCGCGCAATTTGCCAGTCAGCGGCCAAAATGTATTTTTTGTAATCTGTAATAAGTGTGTGGTAAGGTGAAATATTCATATTTTCATCTAACTTTTTTTATTTCTTATATCTAATTAGATTTCAAGTTTGCGAGGTCTCAAGGGCACATCATTGATCTGATCTGTACTTCTCGGGATCGTTGAATTCATTACAATTCACATAACCAATCGAGGGTAACGGGATATTTAATTGTGTTATGTGATGAGGTTGGAGAATAATTTTACTCCTTTGAAATAAAACCATGCAAAATTTACTTTCCAGAACGATTATATTTCCATAGTCTAAAAATATTTACTATCTCCGACCCCTGCCATCTGACTAAGGAATTTCATTGTTTTAAACCTGAAAGTTGAGTAGTTGGAAAGTCGAAATCCTTCGCCGAGCACGCCAAGATCATGCCCAGCATATCCAGTGTACTTGAGTTCTCAAGAATGAAGCACTTTTCCGACGCCGCAAATGCAAGAAAAAAGTTAATTTATTATACAAAAAACTAATGAACAGATCATCCTTAGTATACTTATCTTTACAAAAAAATTAGGGCATTTCTACGAACCGCAGGCAGATCAACGATTTAAGGTTGTTATGGGGTTTAGCTACAATGTCACTTAAAGAAAGAAAGTGCCTGTGTTTTAATGCTGTTTATTGAAGTGCTTTTGGATACACAACATTTTTTGTTTCTTCGTTTGGTGCGTACACGAATAAATCAGAAGGTTTTCCGACGCGTGAGCAGGCCATATACAGCTGTCCATGTGAGAAGCATGGATTTTCCAAATGTGGTCCACACACTTTTAGCAATTGTCCCTTCCATTGTTGATGCTCATTGCAAATTCGAGCCGCACCGGAAACTGCAAACGTTAGAATTCTAATGGCATATCTATCGGAATCATTGGGATACATGGCAACGATACATCTTCTCCTTTAAATTTTCTATATAAAATTGTAGTTTAGATGATATTGTTTATCATCTTTTTCACTAAAAGCCTGGTACGATTGCAAAGTCGTGGTGGATTGAAGTTTCGGAGAAGAATAATAAGCACGCCAATTGTCAATGTTAACACGTGCGGCGGCTTGCCTGGCAAATCAAGTGAATTCAAGAATTCAGTTGGATAATTGATAACTTTGACTTGATTCATTACAGTATCGATGGACGTATACGTTGTTACTTCGCCTGGTATTTCGTTGTGAATGCTGAAATTGATGATATTGACATCGTTTTTGTTGCTGCTAATATAACACGTGCACTGAGCCACTGATGATTTGTTTAATTCTGTGCGAGATTTGGGCAAAGTTTGTGAATCAATTCGTCTGTGGTTGCTGCGATTTTATAGAAGTTTGTATGCAATGTGATATATTGTGTGGACTCTTCGATTTTCATTTTCCAATTCCCAATATCCATCAACTGTTTTGTGAAACGGTCAGCGGATGCATCATATTGTAGTTCTACGCACATATTGGTATTCAAAGTCAATTTCTGTACGCGACGCCATAAAAGTGATGATTGAAGACATGCATTAAGTTCATCAACGGGGGTTGAACGTGGTATAACTGGTAGAGTTTGTCGAAAATCATCAGACAATAAAACAGGTGCGCCACCGAAGAGATGTTAATTTTCTCTCAAATCTTTCAGTGTGCGATAAAGCGCTTCCAATGCTTTTTCGAACGCCATGATGCATTCGTCCTATTCAATGAATTTACATGATTGGAGTACTATACCGATTTCTCAAAACTGTGTTCTTAAAGTCGGTAAGCAAGATTTCTCGGAAACGGCTGAACCGATCGGTCTCAAATTTTAACACAATTTTTTCAAGTATATTTTCAAATATACTTGATCAAATTTTTTAACTTTTGTCAAAAATCGATTTTTTTTAGAAGCCGCCATTTTGTCAAAAGTTATATGACACTTGACTGTATGTAACCCCTTAACGGACGTCTACTCTGATGGTAACTTATCAGCTAACAGCCTCAAAGAAGCAACAGGACTATTTTACACCACATAATGATTTAGCCACCTTTTGGGCACTCTTTTTTACACTTCCTTAATTATAGCGCGTCTTAGGTATATTCGATGGCAGGGGCTTTTTTCTTTCGATTAAAGATAAGCTGGACACTAATTAATGTGACATATCCATGTAATGTGATTTTTTTTCCGGTTAGACCAAATTCACCACTTTGTCTCATCGCACACTGCCAATGGCTATTAAAGCAGCCATTGATTATATCGGAAAGAATGCCATGCGTGCATAAGTCGTACGCACCTTTGCCATAGTTTATATAGTAAAGCGACCAGTTCTGTGAGTGTTTCGAACGTCACATCGTAAGCTAAAAAATGAACACGAAAACGAAGTTCTGTGACAAATAAGAAAACGAAAAGAAAACAACATTACCAGTAAGAACGGTTTGGGTTTTGACATGTATATTTGACGTCTAGAACTTTGTTACAAAGAAATAATAATATATCGTGTTATCTGTTGATTATAGTAATTAATAATATAACAAGTGTAATTGATTATTACGACATACCGACTAATATGGGGTACAAATAATAAAATCATGTACAACAAAAAGTTCTAACTATTAAATAATATTGTATTATACATTTATTTCCGTAATGATATAACGTTAACGCCGCCGCGTCTCACCATAATATTATAACCGAAAAATAAGTTGAAATTAAATAACAATCTGTAGCTGTAGTCATATTGCCGATGTGCCGTATTTTTTTTTACGAAAGCGTAAATGTGCGATAGTACTTCGATAGTACATCGAAGCAAGAAATCTATGGATTTATTAAGTATTTATTCCTAGCCGGAGGGTACGAAAACTTAATTTATTGAATAGAAGTAACAATTCACTGAAAACATGGTTCATTCGCTATTGAAGAATAGCTAACTTCGGCAAATTTTGGTATTATTCCAAAAATAATTATCAACAAATATTGTAAATAATCGAGATTTTAAGGTAATCACACGAAACAATAAACATCGCATACAAACTAAAATGAAATTGTTTAATTGATTAAGACTATGATGAACGAATCTGTGGGTAACGTGGCTACATAGAATGGTCCATGATTATTGAAATCCCGTCTCTTCTCCTCTCCCCCTCTGCTGCTGGACTCTTCTAGTCGCACATTTTCAACGAGCTCTGTTTTTAGGGATGAAGCTCGCGTCGATATACTGCAATAACAAGAAAGTGTGCGGTGAATTTATCGCTGCTGCTGTTACTGATCAGGGTACAACAAAAATGGGTAATTCTTTAGATAAGTGACTTTTCTGAAAAATGAGCCTAACATTTTTTTAAACTTTTTTCTCATTTATTGGTTTATGAATGATGATATTCAGTCGGGGGAAGCTGAAATTCACCCCCTTATAAAAAGTTATGGGGTGTTGAAGTTCGCCGGCATTTTTCCACATTTCGATCCCTATATTGGGTTTGTTTGGGTTTTTGAAAGAGTCGAAATAATTTTAAACGATTCCTTGGTCGTAATAAAATTGTTAATGAAAAGTGTCAGCTTCCCAAGACTGAATATCATCATTTATAACTCAATAAATGAGAAAATAGCAAACAATTTTTTTCGCAAAAGTCACTTGTGTAAAGCATTACCCAAAAATAAAACTAAAGTGTTACTCCATACATGTAGTACTCAGCTTGCAAAAGAACGTATGACGTAATTGAAAAGTATACACTTTTTATTCAACAAATTGAATAATTTATTCCACCAAAGTAATAAAAGGAAGTAAACTTCATACGGACATAACATCGAAATGGAATGCTCAAAGACCCTAATTTTTTCACCATTGTTCGCCAGTCTTTCCGAAATAACCATTATTCGAAGTTTTTTACGGAAGAGAACTTCCGTAAAAACTTCAACGACGGAATGGAAAATGGACATTCTTTTCTGCTACCCACATAGTTTTGGCGTCTTTCAGAGGTTTAGGCCTTCAAAATTTTACCATTGTTCCAAACAATATTTCCCAAAATTACTATTTTCAAAGATTCTTTAGGAGAAAAGACTGCCTGACGATGAAACAATGTGCTTATCGGCGAAAAGGCAGCAAACCGTCTCAAAAGAGCCTAAATGCTTTACAAAAAGTGGATACGTTTACGTGGGCGGTATTCGCCTTACCAAAAGCGGTCTAATCAAGGCAGATAGAAGCTGCTATCGCCAAGTTCATGAAGCTTCCTAATACGGTGTTTGCCACAAAACTTTGAATGAATAAGACCCGAGGTGAACAAAAACCGAACTCGGTACTTGGTAAGCCATTTTTCCAAATACATAAACATTTACGGAAGTTGGAGCGTTAGCCACAATTCAAGGTTAATTTTCATTTAAAAAAAATACATGTTATTGGTTAGACAATACTGAGTCATTACGAATTTTTTGAAATTTTTTCACCACCAAACACCAGAGATAAAAAATAGTTTAATGTGTGTAATTTAACGTGCGATTAGATGGGCAAGACTTTCAGACCAAAGGTTATGTCATTTTTGTTGTTATTTAGCACCAAGATAAACTATTTCTAACCGATTAACGCAAACTAAGCCTTTGTAAACATTTAGAAAAACAATCCTCATCTTGCCTATCGTAAGCCATGGGCCAATAATCTCGTGACATAAATATGAGTAGGCATATTTATCAATTACTCAAAATTTCATTGTGAATTGTATAAAACATTCGTTATCATAGTTTTTTTTGTAATGATCATCGTTAATGTCATACTTTTTCAAGTTGGTAGTAACACAAAAGTTTTTCTAATTTACATAATAAAAGTATTAAAATGCATCATTTTTCCCTTTAAGGGGGTCATCTAGTGTGTCAGATCAAAAGTAGAGAAAGCGGCCTTGCATGACTTCTTTGAAGAAGCGGGAGGTGTACTCTATGGTCCAGGCATAGCAGATTGATGGTGAGACCATTTCTTTATTATGAATTATATGCAACAACTTTCAAACGCGTTTTTCTCAAAACACGATTTTTTCAAACTGCTGCCATGATATCTTAAAAAATATTTGATCGATTCTGCTCAAATTTATACAGCATCTTTAGTACGTATGTAACTACAAGTTGAACTAAAATGATTAAGATTGCTTCGTTACTTTTCTTTTTATCAGCTATACAGACCCCAAAAAATACGAAAAATTGATTTTTTTCTCTAAAGCGTAAAGAAAAATTATTTTTTGGAATTCTAACTTTATCTTAGTTCCATAAAGAGCCTCAAGTCTTGCGATTTTAATTGCGTTTGGTTTTTCGATTTCAGATAAACAGAACGGCCGGAATCATGGCAGCAGTGGAGCACCTCTTTTTATATAAAGTTTGTTTAAATGTTAATAAAAATGATATACAATTTATAAATTATTTTATTTTAATGGTTTGTAAAAAAAATACCCAAAAAAGCATTAAAAAACTGTCTTCACACTAGACGACCCCGTTAATTATATATTTAAAAAAATTAGCATACACAGAATAAATCTGTACCTCGTACGCATTATTTTGAGGTTCATTGAAAAAAAAATGAATAAACCGTCATTTGACTCAACTGAATCGCTCAAACCTCCTTAATGATTTCGCCACGTATCATATTCGATTTTTTTTTCATTTAAGGGGTTACCCCCACTTGCGATTTTGAAAAAATCGATTTTTTTTTATTGCATTTTTTTGAAGTATAAGTATCCGGGCCCATACTTCTGTATGGGCCCGGAATAGATGACTCTATGTAAGTTTACAAAAAAAAATATTTTCATCGTGTAAACTGAACTTGAAACTTTAAACGCGTTTATCTCAAAATGGCATTTCTGAAGTCAGTGACCAAGATTACTCGAACACTAATGAACCGATCTTCTTGAAATTTTGCAGGCTTATTTAATACATAAAAATGTAGTCTTTAAACGTTCGATTTTTTTTTTTCGAAAAAAAATAGCCGTTTTATAGCCAAAAAACGGCCGTTTTTTTTCGTTAAAATCGAACCATTAACTTTGACTGTCCGCCATTTTGTGAAAAATGAATATTTTTAAAAATCCTTCGATTAAAGACTAGTTTATACTTATATTTGACTAAATCCATCCGCATTTTTTTTTCAGATGATCCACTTCGCCGCAATGTTGGTCACCGCAAACCGTGTATATAAAAACATTATTTCATTGACGGCCATTTGCCACTAAACAATGTAATATTTTTCAATACAAAAATTACTGAAAGTTCTTCAAGATGTATTCTTTAAGATGGTATATTGATCGATTAAAAAAGTTTTGTAGCTTTCTTTAAAAAAATTCATGAAAAAGGCCTTTTTTGCGCTACAAGTGGGGGTAACGCCTTAACCTTTTCTGTCAATCATATAATGAATACATCGATGATACCATCTTCATGTACTTGGTGATAGCCACTGTGACAGATTTTGATTGGCTTAAAACTTTTTCTCACAGTAAGTGCCACCTATGTGGACGGTCTTACGTAAATTCACATAAATATACTAGTCCTCAGTTATATATTTATATATTGGTATGTGTATAGGTATGTTGCCCGTATTTACCTCATCCACGTTGTCAACCCCATGTAAACGCGTCAACGCCTGACATAAAAGAAAGCGTACACATAAACATCTACATAACGGGCTTTAACTCCATGTATTCTCTTCAATCACAATATTATAATATTACCCGCTGCAATTCGCTTATTGAATTCCTTCTCGAATGACATCTGACGAAAAAGACAAACGAAAAAATTAATAACACGGAGATAAATCTAAAAACTAATCTAAAAAAAAACGTGGTCGCTTTTCTCCCACATATACGTACGATCTTGGCAGGCCCGAATTGTTGAGAGATGTCATCCTTGAGCTTGTTTATGTCTTGCTTTAACTGAAGTGCAAAGTGAAAAGATTACGCCGATGAGAACACTTCTCTGGTTATTGCCTATTTGTTTTTTTCTTGTCGTCTTTTTCTTCACCATGCGCACTCACCGAACGCAAAGAATCATACAGTCCATTGCCGTAGTTGATCTGCGAACAAAAAATACAATATTTTCTCAAACGAAGTTACCTTTATTATTAAAAAAAGCGCACAAATAAACATCTATATAACGGACTTAAATTCCGTGTATTCCCCTTAATCACAAAATATTAACCTTTTCCGTTGGATCCTTTCCGAATTCCATATTGAATGAGAACTGATAAAGAAAACAAACAAAACATTAATAACAAGGCCATCAATTTATAAAGTAATTTAAAAAAAAACGTAATCGCTCTTCCCCCAGGTATACGCACACTGTTGGCAGGCTTGTATTCGTAAGGGGTGTAACCTCCGGTCTGTTAAAGTGCAAAATGAAAATATTACAGCGGTTAGAAGACTTTTTTCGTTATTTTCTATTTGTTGATTTGTTCTCGTCTTTTTCTGCATCCCGCGAACTCTCTCCAATACTCACCGAAACCGAATTTCTCCATGGATCATATGACTCCCAGGGCTGCGAACAAAAAATACAATATTCGCTCAATGGAAGTCACCCTTACTGCAAAAAAGCACACACATAAACGTGTACATAACAGGCTTTAACGCCATTTATTCCTCTCAATCACTATATATTAACCTTTTTAATTGGATCTTTCCCGAATTCTTTATCGATTGGAAATTGATAAAGAGGATCAACAAAAAATTAATAACAAGGCAATCAATTTATAAAGTAATTTTTTTTAAACGTGGTCTTTTTCGCCAACGTATACCCACGAGTTTGGCAGGATTGTATTCGTAAGGAGTGGAACCGATCTGTTGCGGTTGTTATGGGGTTTAGCCGTCGGGGGTGAAGTACGAGGGGGCGCCCTATGCTCATCCACGCAGCCGATTGACTGTTACCCACTGTCAGCTTTCAAATGATCGGCATATTAAACGTGCGTTTTCGAACTATTTTTCTAAATCCATTTGTAAAAATATGCATTTTTAAACATTCGGTGATTACGTTAAGTGCTTTCAATACCTTGTATAATTATTTTCTATAACTTTCTCTCGCTCAGTTAACGCGAAACGAATTGGCAACATCGTAAATCGTTGTATATCATAATACCCAGGTTGGCAGAAGTGTCGCGAAGTTAGAGCCATAGCGCCCCCTTCGTAACCTCAATAAAACCTAAAAAACGGTACTGTGGATCGTATTCAAACTGCACAGGATGATGAGCAAAGAGGTTATGAAGGCCCAGAAAAACATTCAACTCAGTGGTAACATGTTGACTTAACCCCATAACAACCTTAAAGTGCCAAGTTAAAATATTACAGCAGTTAGAACACTTTTCTCGTATTTTTCTGCATCCCGCGGACTTTCCGGAATACTCACGGAAACCGAATTACTCCACATATCATATAACTCCCAGTTCTGCGAACAAAAAATATATTCGCTCAATCGAAGTTATCCTTAGTGTAAAGAAAGCACACACATAAACGCGTAGGGGAGACCGGGGCAAAATGGTATAGCGGGGCAAAACGGTACCGGGGCTAAACGGCACTGGGGCATAATGGGATCGGGTCATAATGGGATAGCAAAACATGAAGTTTCTTGGTGCTTGATTTGGGGCAAAATGGGACACACAAAAATGAAGTGTCGCAGCCCGCTGAATTTGGGGCAAAATGGGATGACAGGAAAATCCATGCTTCGTCTCTATGAAAGAGCTGTTGAAACATAATCTAATTTAAATGGTGCTTGTGGTTCGTTTCAGTCCACATATACGCAGATAATACGGACTGACCGATATATTTGTCGACACATATCCGTCGATTTCATGGCGACCGGCGGTCCTAGTTTCATAAAACAATTTACGTAAAAATTGACAAGAGTTAGATTTTCATCAATGGCTTGAAAATCAGTATCAGTAACGTGCAGTTGGCAGAAAATAAATTTAAAAAAAAACAAAGAAAGATAAAAACAAAAAAACCATAAATTGCACGCGTCAGATTATAAAAATTACTTGATTATTTAAATAATTAATATCGACAAAGAAATTGTACCAATCGAATAAGAAGGCTCAAATAACAATTTACGTCAAGTTTGGTACAGTTCTGACCGCAGAATCAAAAGTAATTGTTTAAAAAACTTTAATAACAAATGGGCCCACTATTCATGTGCCCATGCTGACGATAACTTAATCGAGTCCGTTTGCGACAATTGTGCCGATAAAAATTAGCTTAGTTAAACAAGCAATAAAAATTAAACATTGCCACCGTTAAATTATAGTATCGTAAGTAGAGTGTGACCCAAATATCGTGTAACATTCAATAAAACCTATTTTCACTCATTTATTACCCCTCGTTTTTTACCGCTGCATTTCTTTCGTTTCTGCATCGAATTATTCCACTGTCCCATTTTGCCCCGATCCCGTTTTGCCCCAACCGCCTCTTTCTGAGGAGCCTGATTTTCTCCGGCCCATTTTGCCCCAGTCCCGTTTTGCCCCAATGACGTATTTTCCAGCAGTGTTGATTTTCACTATTCCATTTTGCCCCAAACCCGTTTTGCCCCGGTCCCATTATGCCCCGCTATACCATTTTGCCCCGGTCTCCCCTACATAACGGGCTTCAACGCCGGTTATTCCTTTCAATCACTATATATTAACCTTTTCAATTGGATCCTTCCCGAATTCCTTATCGAATGGAAACTGATAAAGAAGATCAACAAAAAATTAATAACAAGGCAATCAATTTATAAAGTAATTTTTTAAAAACGTGGCCGTTTTTCGCCCACGTATACCCACGAGTTCGGCGGAATTGTATTCGTAAGGAGTGGAATCTCCGATCTGTTAAAGTGCAAAGTGAAAAGATTCCAGCGGTTAAAACACTTTTCTCATGATATTCTATTTGTTGATTTTTTTCTCGTATTTTTTGCATCCCGCGGATTTTCCGAAATACTCACCGAAATCGAATTACTCCACGAATCATATGAGTGCCAGGACTGCGAACAAAAAATATATTCGCTCAATCGAAGTTATCGTTAGTGTAAAGAAAGCACACACATTAACATGTACATAACGGGCTTCAACGCCGGTTATTCCTTTTAATCACTATATATTAACCTTTTCAATTGGATCCTTCCCGAATTCCTTATCGAATGGAAACTGATGGAGAAGATCAACAAAAAATTAATAACAAGGCAATCAATTTATAAAGTAATTTTTTTTAAACGTGGCCGTTTTTCGCCCACGTATACCCACGAGTTCGGCGGAATTGTATTCGTAAGGAGTGGAATCTCCGATCTGTTAAAGTGCAAAGTGAAAAGATTCTAGCGGTTAAAACACTTTTCTCATGATATTCTATTTGTTGATTTTTTTCTCGTATTTTTTGCATCCCGCGGATTTTCCGAAATACTCACCGAAATCGAATTACTCCACGAATCATATGAGTGCCAGGACTGCGAACAAAAAATATATTCGCTCAATCGAAGTTATCGTTAGTGTAAAGAAAGCACACACATAAACATGTACATAACGGGCTTCAACGCCGGTTATTCCTTTCAATCACTATATATTAACCTTTTCAATTGGATCCTTCCCGAATTCCTTATCGAATGGAAACTGATGGAGAAGATCAACAAAAAATTAATAACAAGGCAATCAATTTATAAAGTAATTTTTTTTAAACGTGGCCGTTTTTCGCCCACGTATACCCACGAGTTCGGCGGAATTGTATTCGTAAGGAGTGGAATCTCCGATCTGTTAAAGTGCAAAGTGAAAAGATTCCAGCGGTTAAAACACTTTTCTCGTGATATTCTATTTGTTGATTTTTTTCTCGTATTTTTTGCATCCCGCGGATTTTCCGAAATACTCACCGAAATCGAATTACTCCACGGATAATATGAGTCCCAGGGCTGCGAACAAAAAATACAATATTCGCTAAATGGAAGTTACCCTTACTATAAAAAGCACACACATAAACATGTACATAACGGGCTTTAACGCCGTTTAATCCTCTCAATCGCTATGTATTAACCTTTTCAATTGGATCCGTCACGTATTCCTCATTGAATGTGTTCCCGATAGGCGTCTCCTCGTGGAGAACGTGAACCCCGTTCTGTTTGAATGATGAAGGTGATGTTGAAGACCGTTACAAATGAAGAAAACGCAATCAATGTTCTGTCATCGGTGGATGAAAATCCTTACTAGTAGTAGGCAAATTGCATGAGGAAGCGGCATTAGCCAAACAATATTTCTCGGCTAAAGGTCATTTGAATGTCATACTATGTTACATGGCCGATTTCGTTTGGCTACAATGTGCAAGGGAAAAAAATATGCCATTCCGAAATAAATATTATGATAGCCATGTGCTTCCTTCTGAACCGTTCAAATTCCGATATGTACGTACGTCGTGTTTTCAAATCGAACAAAGACATTCAGGTGTTCTGTTTTCGTGACGATATATATATATATATATATTAGGGTGTGCGGAAAAAAATCGATATTTTTTTTTTCGCTTGCATCCACCAAAAAAAGATGAATTAAGATAAAAAGAGAAGAATCCTCGAAGGAGAGCTCGAAAAAAAATTATTTCGAACGGCGCATTGCATTTGAATACTTTCCATAAGTATAACACAGGAAAATATTGGCACTTCTAAACGTCGTAGTAAAACTCTTCAGGAAAAAATCTCACAAAAATGTCAATAAGATTTTCTGATAGAGAATTGAATGCCCTACAAAAAATGTTCCTACGAACAATTAGCTTAGAACAACCGTTCAAGTGGTATCGCTGTCTGAAATTAAATTTTATTATTTAAGCGGCGTGCGCGCCATAGCACACGCTGCCACCTGGCGGCAGCATGCGGTAGCTCGTAGTGCAAAATTACAAGCTTCACACTAGCGCCACGAACGGGAAACCGCGACATTTTTCGCCCATTTTGGCCCCAAATCAAGATCTGTCACTGCTACAAAATTTCATTCGTTATTGGGAAGTGAATCCTGTAGTAGGAGAGGCTGCCTCGAAAAAATTAGCTAGTCACTTGTGGTACTTTAACGAGAAAATTGTTGCTTTATCGTTTTTCGACAATGCTGTGCCGATAAGTGTGAAGGCAAAAATGGTACAAGCTCTGCAATCTCGAGAAAAATCCAAAAATCCTTCCGAGTGAGTAATTTAAAAAAAATGATTAGGAAGTGTTGCTGAAAAAAGACATAAGCGATTTCGTTACTCAAGAATCCTTATTTCTTTTCCAGCAATTCAATTTACCTCATGATTTTTTGAGAGTAAATATTGAATTATGGCCGGAAAATGCCACTTATTTGAGTTGCTCAGATTTTTTTTCAATCCAAAAGTCGTTAATAACGTAGCCGAACGAGGTGTCAGTTTGATAGAAGCATATAACGGTTCATTAACAAAAAACGAAGAGTAGCTACAATATTTATTGGGTGTAGTGCAAAATCATCGACAGAAATACCCTAATTGCAACAAACAGACTCTTAAAAAAAGGAACGATAATTATCAAGGATTATAATGTAAAAACAAATGATTTTATCTTATTAAACCAAATTGATTGAATAAAACTTTTCGAAACACGGTCAATGATGGACGTCGTTTCTTTTATATTTGTTGTTGTACTTGATTCTTTTTTGTATCAGAGAAGTATTTTGAGAACGATTCCATGCAAATTGTATGTTAGAGCAGAACATTCTCTACAAAAAAAAACGCAAAAAGTTTTTTCGTAAAGCGAAAAATTCGATTTTTACAGCCTTTTGAATTATTTTTTTTCTATCAATTCAATTTCAGACAGCGATCCCACTTGAACGGTTGTTCTGAGCTAATTTTTCGTAAAAACTTTTTTGTTGCCAATTCGATTCTCCATGAGAATATGTTAATGACATCTTTGTGCGATTTTTTTCTGACGAGTTGCACTACCACATTCAGAAATCTCAATATTTTCCTGGGTTATTCTTATGGAAAATATTCAAATGCAATGCGCCATTCGAAATAATTTTTTTTCGAGCTCTCCTTCGAGGATTCTTCATTTTTTACCTTAATTCACCTTTTTTTGGTGGATGCAACCGAAAAAAAAAGTATCGATTTTTTTCCGCACACCCTAATATATATATATATATATATATATATATATATATATATATATATATATATATATATATATATTGTAATCCGCCGAAAAACTCCAAGAGAATTGTCCGAGAAAAAATGCGGTGAGGTTTCTGGGCCGGGATTCGAACCCAGTCGATTGCCGGTCGACTGCCCTGACCACTGAGCTACGCCAGTCCGCTTACCTCACCTTTCTCGGATAGTCTCGATATTCATAACGCAACGTTACAATATACAGGGTGTCCCATTTTAATCTTACACCTGAATTTTCTCGAAAAATATTGCTCGGAGGAAATATTGTGTGGAACAAAACTTCTAGGGATTGAAGGGGGACGTTTGAAAAAAATGTATTTGAGGAGCCAAAATTCAAAATGGCGGCGTTACAAAGGCTGACATGTTGTTTTTTTCAAACGGAAACATAACTTTTTTTTTGCCAAAAAAATTGTCAGCTGAAAACTAAAAACTTTTGTTGAAAAAATTTTTTGATAAAGTTCATAGTTTTCAAGTGAGAACATCATTTTCAATTATTTCAGATGTATCCAGGATTTGTGTGTGTGTGTGTGTGTGTGTGTGTGTGTGTGTGTGTGTGTGTGTGTGTGTGTGTGTGTGTGTGTGTGTGTGTGTGTGTGTGTTTCTACCCATCGTGATCAAAGTTTGTCAAGGATTTAAAGAAACACGTTTTTGGGCCTGAAAATGGCACAAACGCTATTAAAATGGAAAAAAAACTATTTTTCATCAATTTTCTCATGAAATATCGTCCAAAAAACAAAAAAAACAAAAATTTTCAACAGTGTTCCACACGCACGCACATGCACTCACACACACACACACACACACACACACACACACACACACACACACACACACACACACACGCACGCACACGCACACGCACGCACGCACACACATACACACACACACACACACACACACACATCCACACACATACACGCACGCGCCCACACACACACACACACACAAATCCTTGATACATCTGACATAATTGAAAATGATGTTCTCAATTGAAAACTATAACCTGTATCAAAAAAAATTTTCAACAAAAGTTTTTAGTTTTCAGCTGACAAATTTTTTGGCAATAAAAAAAACTTATGTTTCCGTTTGAAAAAAACATGTCAGCCTTTGTAACGCCGCCATTTTGAATTTTGGCTCCTCAAATAAATTTTTCTCAAACGTCCCCCTTCAATCCCTAAAAGTTTTGTTCCACACAATAGTTCGTCCGAGCAATATTTTTCGAGAAAATTCAGGTGTAAGATTAAAATGGGACACCCTGCATATACAGGGTTATGAATAAATAATCCTGCAACTGTCGATAGGTCAGTTCGTGCCCTACTATATGCTGGAATTTCCGATTAGCAACAGTCCCACGGTTTTCAAGATTTTGGGTTTTATGTTATTTAAAAAAAAATCATTTGGTTTTTCGCATGGCATTTCTGCAAAGGATAACTTTTTTAGACCAGTGCACAAATTATCTCCGTCTCTTTTATCTACGTTAGTCTTGTATCTCCGTCTCTGTGAGTAAACTGTCCCTTTCAATACCATGCGCTGGCGTGTAGCGCAGGTAGCCATTTCAGGTCGAATTTATGGAAGCTCGAGAGGGGTCGACCATTTCCATTGTTCACATGCCTCAAACCATAAAACAGCTCGTACCACTCGCTAGTAACATCATTTTTAATATTCTTTATTTAAATTTGAAATTTGCAATAAGACGACTTCATTAATTTGAAATTCGATAAAAAAAGAATCCAAAGACAAATGTTAAAGCATAATACCCTTTTTTAATCGACAATAACTAAGCAACTTTTTAAAGTAGTTGACACGATATACGTGGTACAATTTTTGACACCGCAGGCTATCAAAGTCAGATGTTCGAATTGGTTTGGATGAAAATTCTGCATAAGATCTTTTTGCATAAAGTTTCCTCAACGGTTAAAGTTAAAAAGAATACTTTTATAGATAAAACGAATAACCTAGAGTATTTTTTTAACCGGGTCAAAAAGGTTGTCATTTGTAGAAATGGCATGCGAAAAACCGAAAGCAGATGTTTAGAAAACAAAACATAAAGCCCACAATCTTAAAAACTGTGAAACTTTCACTAAACTGAAATTCCAGCATATAGTAGAACATGATCTGACCTATCGGCAGTTTCAGGATTATCCATTGATAACAGGACACCCTGTATCTATCTTTAACAAATGTGTGTATGCGTGTGCAAATGGAAATATGTGCGTAACCCTAAAAAAAACAGAAACCGTTTTCGATTTTTTCTTTGGGACGGATAGTTACAGATTGCTCATGTCAAGCAAAAACGGCTTATGCCTTTATTCGCTGTCCTTCAAAGCTCAAGAGCAAGATATATAAAAAAGATCCAAAATAAGTAAATCATTCTTTACAATATCACTGCATTTCCTCGATCATAAAGGGGATTGTGGTATCCTATTCGTGTATTCCAGTTTGAAGAAAAATAAAGTAACAGGGAAGATAAATTGAATTCCAGGAATAAGATGAAGTATTATTAAACAATTTTTTCACATTATTTATTGGGAGCGCAAATAAATATCCGTCATTTGACAAAAGATGGCCCCACCAGGAGGTTATGGTTGAAATTGTCAGATGTAAAACGCCATTTCGTAGGGTTGGACATCTGGCAAGGCCATAACCTTGAAATATTAGCGATTTTGTATCAGCATCACGTAATTTTGTTCGTGCGAAAATGTCGAGTTTTGAGCCGAATAAGCGTCATTTGCGGGAACTTTATAACTCTTCTTTACTTCTTTAATTTGAAGAAGTTTGCAGCTGAGGCGCATCGATTGCTTGTAGAAGCATATGGTGAGGCTGCTTTAAGTGAGAGAAGTTGTCGTGAATGGTTTCAAAAGTTTAAGAACGATGAGTACAGGCTCTTATTATTTTGTGAACTATCATGAAGATGCAGATCCGTCGTATCGCCCATGACTAGATATTTCAATGTAAGTATCAATATTTTAGAAAAAACATAATTTTATATCAAGAAACGCGGAACGAAAATTATGAGCGCGTTTTTCTCGAAACTAGTTTTTTCGAATACTTAAAAACTTATCAACCGATTTTCAATTTTTTTTAAAAACGTTTTTATAATCGCAGCGACTAAGGTTGTACGTAGCCGCGTTTTTAACATTTGATAATTACTATTTTTAAAGACTGCTTGAATACAGAAAGAAGGCCTTGAAAATAGAAAAAAATGTCCAAACCATCGGCATTTTGTAAAATAAAACCAAAATAAAAAAACGGCTACGCATAACGATAGCTACATTTGTATAGATATCGATAAATTGTTGACTTTTAATTTACAGATAACCTTCCATAAAGATATCGATGGGGCAATGAAGAGAAATTTTTTTTTCGTCGTCAAATCAAGGCATATATGTCGGTTAATTTTCAAGATTTTATCATGAAAATTGGTATAAAACTAGATGCATATTTACTTTATAAAATGAGTATAAACCTGATCCATTCATAATTAGTTATGTCTATGAAAAAAATCGCAATTATTGACGACAAAGCACCCGTTACGTGACGAAATAGGGGAGCGGGAGGTCTGAGCAAGCGTTACGGTACCGTTACGTGAAGGGGGGGGGGGGGCGGAGTTAACAATTTGGAAGTTTCGCGTTACGTAATTTGTGTACGCCCCCGTTGTCTTCCATGTTTCCTTTATTTTATGCTTTTTATCTGGTATTACGTTTTTTTTCGGTCGCATTTCGGTCGCATTTTGTTAAATGTAGTTACTGACCTTCCAAACGTCGTAAGTACTCTTGCTATAGTACAGAGGCGCCATCTAATCGTGAAAAAGAGGAAGAAATGTGAGATATCTAAAACAAGAACAGTCGACGATGAAAAGGATTTCCGGTATTTAGTGAAACAACGTTCATGAAAGAAAGGGGAAGGAGCGAAAATCCTACCTCAACGAAGACGCAGCTGAAGAGTGACATCAACAATAGACGTGAGAACATTTTGTTAGCTTGGCGCATTCCCAAAATATAGACTCCTGTTGTGGTTCGGAGAAAAGTTGTTAAATGGAAAAGACATAAAAGAAAAACGAAATTGAAATGCACGTTATTTAGGAACACTACCGAAATATTGTAATAGCTAATAATTCGCATTTGCACTATCTATTACCGCGGAAATAAATAATAGCGAGTGTCTCCATTGCCCCACTCAGAAAAAAGATTTATTAAGGACAAAGAATTTTGTCTCCTGGCGAATAAGTTTTCTTATTCGTATGTCGGCCTATTACGATTGTATTAACAGCTAAGAAATGTTTTTATTTAACTTTATGTTTAAGATTTACTAAGAATTTTTCTTAACATCTAATAGGATATATAAATTAGAAGAAATAGGTCTTTTATATCCGACAAATAGAGTTTTTCTTAACATCTAATAGGATTCTTCATAATCCCCCAGCTGGTTTTCTTCGAGGAATTGTGTCATTTCGTCCGTCATTATTTTTTCACTTGATCGTTTTTTTCTCACTTTATATTCTTACTTACACTCAAATCATTCCTCACTTTCGAGTTTCACACTTCCGAAACGCAACACTGACACTTGTGCCAAAAGCATTGGCATAGGAAGAAGCTACATGGTAAACGTATGCGTGAGCTACATCTGACGAGCGGCCTGCTGTCGGGCCCGTCGCGTTGAAGGGCAAAGTGCGCATGCGCGCATTAGTATCATAGTCGCGAAATAAGAGGTTTTCGTGATTGGAAAGTAGTATTTATTTGATTTGAGGAAATATTTATTCAAATTTTCTATTTTAAATATGGCTTTTAATTGATGTGAAAAATCGGCACGTAAAAAAACATATTTAGTGACGCTGAATAAATTCTGTAGTTACAATCACATAAAAACTGTCTCCATACGAGTAAACGTTTATTAATTTCTAGGAAATTATGTTCTAATGTGCCAATTTATTGAAACATAATAAAGCTTTTTTCTGAGTGCCATCACAGCAGTAACAGATAATGCATTGTCACTACCGGTAACGACAGCAATAGTAATAAAGCGCATTTGCATCGGCCATTATCATAATAATTATCAAAGATTACCATTTTTACTACCCATTACCGCTATCATATATAATTATTCGAATTATCATTACCTATTACTAGAATAATAAATAAATATTCGTATTTTCCATTATCATGGGAATAAATTATCATTTGAATTTTCATCAGCCATTATCAAAGTAATGGCTGATCATTACCATTTTTACTATCCATTGGCGCTATTATAAATAATCGTTTAAATTTTCATCACCCATCTCTAGAATAATAAATAAATATTCGCATTAATAATCCGTATTTCCACTAATTACTACCGCAGTAATAAGTAACGAGATGCATTTTCCATTGTCACGGAAATGAATTATCATTCGAATTTTAAACACCCAGTACTAATAACAAACAACTATTTGCTCAATTTTTAACAAATAACTCCTGCAATCATCCGTACTCTCCGGATACTCACACAAAACTCGATGTCGAGAAGAATCCTCATAAAAACAAAAAAAAACACTCTTGTTGAAGAACTGTAGAAGGTTACGGTTGGAATGTAACCAGACTGCGGAACCGCAGCTATTTATATCGATAGTGAACATCTTTCACGTCGAACACGTGGAAAGTTTTTTTCTGTTACCCGCGGAGAATCAAATACTTGCTCAATAATCAAATACGAAATCAACTTCCACGTTGAAACGAGAGCCCAATTGAGAGCAAGAAAGAAAGAAAGAGAGAGAGAGAGAGAGAGAGAGAGAGAGGCCGAGTACGATTCGATAGGAACGAGTGCATTCGCCCAATTTTTTCCATATTTATTGAAATGTCAAAAAATGTGTGTCAGTATTAGACATTCCAACTCGACAATCAAACAAATGAATAGAGCATGCAACGTGATATTCAAGTCGTCTAAGGAGAAAAATATCGTTCAGCTGGGTTCTTGAATATATAACGAGCATTTGATAAAGTATGCCGTGATGGTCTAAGCCACAAAATAAAAAAATGCGCACCTCAGTTTTACCCAGTGCCGGTTTTATACGTTCCATAAGTATAAGCCACTTGACTTTATGCCGCCCCTCCTATCCCAATCACTTGTATTTACCTAGGCCGTTTCAGGTGCCTCGAAAATCCGCCGTCCCCAAAAGTCTGCTGCCCCTAGGCAGCTGCCTATACGGCCTATTGGTAAATCCAGGACTGGTTTTACCTCATCATCAAATTGTAGGGGAGACCTGTAAGGGTTGAAACAATTTTCAGATTTCACCCCATATCTCGCAATCGAAACGAGAGATTCGGTTAAATATAGAATTGTTTTGTAGCTTTTTTAATCGACTGATTGATTTTCGGCTAAACAGATTCCAGGAATTATGTAGCCTGTGAAAAACCATTTAAGTACAATAAGTCGTTTTGTTTCAACTCTCCTCATATCGAGGTACGTTGAAACAGCTATCGAGGTGAGTTGAAACGCCTTCGAATTGGTACGAAATATGGGTATAAATTATGCCAAAACACATTGTTATTAAAAAACTTTATTAAAAATTAAAAAACTTTACCTTGACATTAGTCTAAGTCTCACTTTGCCATTCAGTCTGACAAATTTTTATAAGTTCTAACTGAAGCGAATTTAAACTCACGAATCTCACGGAATTAAATAGTAAAATACAGCAAACCAATGAATACATTGAAGGAGAAACATTATGGCAAGAAAGCAAATCAATCTCTATTCTAACAAACAATTGGCATATACATATGAAAGTTCTCCACCAGAACTTCGTGCGACCATGCTTTGCACTCTAGGCATTGCACCCACTTTTAATTTGGCCTGCTGTTTGAATACGATTCCATATAACACACGCAAAGACACTCTTCCTCGTTCTTTTTGTGCTCGATCTTACGTCCCGTAGAGTAACCTCTTCAGCGGCGAGCTCATAAATTTCTCGGCTCGCCATGCCTCTATCCGTTTTCCTAATATGTTTATTCGGCATCTGAAATAAAACAAATGCAAGCCTTGCAAACTACACCCCAAAATATAAACGTATGAAAACATTACTGCAACGGAGGTAAGTTGAAACAAGGTGTTCCAACCCTCTTAGGTGTCGAAAATGCGATGCCACTTGATTCGGAACTCACTATTGATAAAGAGTATTGTAAAACAACAAATTCAATATGACAAATAGAATGCTAAGTTAGTAAGCTTCCAGATAATGCATATCACATACCATCAAATATATAAACAAGGTAGCTAAAGCGTAATGAAAAATCGACGAATACTTACTTTTGCCAATTTTTTTGGCTCGGGTGTCGATGTAACGCAATTGAACTTGCAAGAGCACCGGAGCGAACTGACAAGTGGCGCGCGTCGCAGCAATGAAAAATTCACATTGTTGCCAGCTCGCTAACAATCACATCTACCGAGCCATTGACGCTGTTTCAACTCACGTCTGTGTTAACCCCCCTAGATCTCCCCTACTTAAAAAAATATAAAGCTCCAAGTACGCTATGGTCAAAAAGCTCTCAATGCTGCATCCTGCCAAATCAGGCGTCCCTCGGGGTAGTGTTCTCGGTCTAGTAGCTATCGCTTCATACAATGTATAAACTAGACTCTAGTTTATAAATTGTACAAAGCGATCCGCTTCATGCAATGTACAATGTAGATCCTATCAGCCGAATATAATGTCACTATTGCAACACATGCGAACGACACTCAATAATAGCCACGCCAAAAGTCTACTGCAACAGCATCCTGTTTACTCCAAGGAGCACTAATGCAAGTTTAAGAGTGGCTAAAAATGTGGAAAATAAAAGCGAGGGAAACCAAATCAGTCCACGTCACTTTCACACTACGAAAAGACGGGTGTCCAACAGTCATGATGAGTAACCAAACTTTACCTGCAACAAACGAAGTTAAGTACCTAAGCACGTATCTTGATTGACCGTAAACCTGGAGTAAACACATAAGAACAAAACGAAAAGACCTTGACATGCATTTTTCTAATGTACTGACTGATCGGAAAAACTCACAGCTATCCAAAACGAATAAAATACTCCTACATGAGGGCAATACTGCGATCAGTTTGGACACGAGGTATCCAATTATGGGGAACAGCAAGTAAATCCAACAGAGAAATACTACAAAGATTCCAATAAAGAAATCTGAGAATAATTGCACACGCCTCTCGGTACGTTAGCGACAAAACAATACACAATCATTTACAAGTTACTTTCATGAAAGAAGATATCCAAGAATTCAGAAAAAAATGCATGGAACTGCTCTGAAACCATGCCAACAAGCTGGCCTCGGGATTACTTGATCGTCGCAATGGAATTGAAAGAATCAAACGTCTAAAACTTGTCCACCAACAAATCGTAAAAATCTGGACAAAAGTAAATCGATGTTGACAACAAATTTATTGAATGTTGGCAATAATTGCCCCTTTACGGGACAGATATAGTTTACAAAACCTATTACAAATGTATGTCGTAGCCTCTTTTTGCTGCCTTTTTTAGGTTATTTGTAGAGGCGAATTAGTTTTACCTTATCTTATCGGTCAAATTCACTTGACAACGACCAAAATTATTCCAGTGTACGCGTTATCTACACACGTATTACACCCCATGATTCAACGGGTCATTCGTTCTTACGCGATTGAATAAATATTTGAAAAAAAAAAACGCGTGCCTCGTCCTGGAAACCCTGTTAGGTGGTTTCGAGAAATTAATATGAATAAAAGCAAATCTTGGTACGAGCCAAGATGCAGTACTTTCAGGTGACAAAAACTTAGTCCGCAAAATGATTTACTGTAGAAACTGCGAAATTTGAGGTTATACGTAAAGTTATATGAAAATTATTTTTGCTTTCAGTTTTTAACCCTGAGCTTTTGACAGTATATTAAACATCGACTTCAATGAATTGATTACGTATGCAAAATGATTGAAGATAAGAACATTTTACATCGAAGTACGTAAGTGATTTTTGATATGTTGACAACTTTTCCGGAAAAAATTGTAATGGTACTTGAGGATATGTACAGTAAAAGTTACCAAACGCCATTTTCATTCGATCAATTGAGTATCCATAAAAAATTGTCGAAATTCACCGTTCGTTCGACGCTCGGAACTGGTAGCGCCCTTAACGTACTCATATGGATTTCCAAATTGAGACATGCGCGGTTACGAATGCATAATGAAGTTTGGTGCATCTTTTTGTACTATTCTGACGCTTGGTAGATAAATTCACCGAGGTGAATGTGTACGGAGGAGTAAATGTGCGTGTGCGTTGGGATATCGTGGGCGCCAGGAAGGAACCGTCGCGTTGGGTCCTGTCGCGGTGAATCACGGAAACAGGAAATCCTCGGGTCGCCTCCGTGGACTTACAATCGGAATCACTATCAGCCAGAAACCAGAAAGGCGGTGCACGACACTCGTTCTGGACCCGGAAACCGCACGTAGTCCGTTTTGGCGCCAACATGGAGCCGTTGAGTGCTAAGGGACGGTCTTATCGCGTGTCCGCCTTTAAATATATACATACTCATGGAAAAATCAAATCATCTCTATGAATTATCGACTGAATTATGTTCAGTCGAATTACCTTCACGAATTGTACTCACTGTAATTGAATCAAGAAAATCTCTGTAAAAACGAGCAGCAACATGTCTGAAACATTTTCGCATTGAAAAAGCTTTAAAAAATGTGGTGGATGGATGGATGGATGGATGGATGGATGGATGGATGGATGGATGGATGGATGGATGGATGGATGGATGGATGGATGGATGGATGGATGGATGGATGGATGGATGGATGGATGGATGGATGGATGGATGGATGGATGGATGGATGGATGGATGGATGGATGGATGGATGGATGGATGGATGGATGGATGGAGGGAGGGAGGGAGGGATGGATGGAGGGAGGGAGGGAGGGAGGGAGGGAGGGATGGATGGATGGATGGGTGGTTGGGTTGGTGGATGGATGGATGGATGGATGGGTAGGTGGGTGGTTGGATGGATGGAAGGATATTCACATGTACCAGTTTTTGATTACCCGAAATGTCTGATTACATTTTCAATGACACAAAAGAGCTACATTTTCCTTAAATTCTGCTCTCAGGTGTCCTAAGAAAGTGAAAAAACTGCTTTTATACAGTCAATTAGCATTAGAAGATTGGACGGATTAAGATCTGTCGGCAACCGTTGAGATCGGATAAATTTTTTTCTGCCGTAAAGGCAATTTTGCTACTTACAGATAAATTCTTCCCCGCATATGTTATACTCTGATCAGAACGTCGGTAAGCCGACGGACGTCAAAGAATGTAATTTTATACTTTCCTAAGCCATAGTCGGCACGAAACCATGCGGTTAATGCCGGAAGGCATACACCAGGAGAAAAAAACCGTATTATTTAACGTTTGAGAAACTTTGCTACCGCTGCACCGGTGGGATCAAACGATGGAAATACGAAACGTGGATCGCGCCGAGATGTGTCCCACTTTACGAAGGCGCACGCAACCGGTCACCCGATTGTTTTTGCCACGCGTATGCGCCTCACAGCTCAATCGGTACCTCGGTGGCAGAAGGTGTCGTGAAGTTCCAAGCGTGTAGGCTCAAGAAACGAAATACTGGTGAAAACATGGGATATCGGGTGTGGCGTTGGAGCAGCTTCCGTATCCGTTAACATTGATGTTCAATAAAGGCTTTGAGAAAGCCGTTTTCGGCTGACCCCCATGGAAATTTATATACGCAAAAATATACTGCAAATTTATTTTATTAATAATTGTAATATATGTGAAATGTATGCCATAAATTGAAAATATATGTTGCATATATGTGCCAAATTCTAATTTTCATAACGTTTTTATATATGAGATGTATATGCGTGGTATTGCTGTATATCAATGTATCATATATCAATGATATATGTAGCATTTACCCTGCACATATACTACATATAATTAGCATATATGTTGCATACACACTGCGTACATACCACATATATACTGCATAAATGGTACATATATGCCACATATATACAGATATGCGTAGCATATCTGTATATAGTGTTTATGTGTAATAGCGTACTTTAACTGTAAGTTGAGTTTTTTAAAGTTTAAGTTTTAAGTTTTACCAAGTTTAACTGTAATAGTGTTTATACACAGCATATATTTTTTGTCAGGAATATCTATCAAAAATGTATGCGTCATATATGACGCATAAATGACACATATATGAGTCATATATGACGCATACATTTTTGATATATTTTTCTGACAAAAAAATAGATTGAAAATATATCGAAAATATATGCGTCGTATATGCCTCATATATGCATCATATATAGTGTTTATACGTAGCATATATATATGTTTTGGTCAGAAAAATATATCGAAATTATATGGGTCATATATGCGTCATATATTTGGTGCATATATACTGAATATATACGTATTATTCTATTTTTCGTCACTATATATGCGACCGATATATATATATGTAGCACATATTTTCTGCATATATTTTACATACATAAATTTCCATGGGGGAGCCAATACTTGGATGGGTAATCGCTTGGCCACGCACTGGATTGAATTAGGAGAGGGTGGCTGTGGCCTTCCTCAATAACTGGAAATAGTATGCCGACAAGCTGGGGGAAAAAGTGGGAATAGCTCAAGATCATACATTAAGGCGTTACTCCCACTTGTAGCGCAAAAAAGGCCTTTTTCATGAATTTTTTTAAAGAAAACTACAAAACTTTTTTAATCGATCAATATACCATCTTAAAGAACATATCTTGAAGAACTTTCAGTAATTTTTTTATTGAAAAATATTACATTGTTTAGTGGCAAATGGCCGTCAATGAAATAATGTTGTTATATACACGGTTTGCGGTGACCAACATTGCGGCGAAGTGGATCATCTGAAAAAAAATGCGGATGGATTTAGTCAAATATAAGTATAAACTATTCTTTAATCGAAGGATTTTAAAAAATATTCATTTTTTACAAAATGGCGGACAGTCAAAGTTAATGGTTCGATTTTAACGAAAAAAACGGCCGTTTTTTGGCTATAAAACGGCCATTTTTTTCGAAATAAAAAATCGAACGATTAAAGACTACATTTTTATGTATTAAATAAGCCTGCAAAATTTCAAGAAGATCGGTTCATTAGTGTTCGAGTAATCTTGGTCACCGACTTCAGAAATGCCATTTTGAGAAAAACGCGTTTAAAGTTTCAATTTCAGTTTACACGAAGAAAATATTTTTTTTTGTAACCTTACATAGAGTCATCTATTCCGGGCCCATACAGAAGTATCGGCCCGGATACTTATACTTCAAAAAAATGCAATAAAAAAAATCGATTTTTTCAAAATCGCAAGTGGAGGTAACCCCTTAAGCAGGGGTACCTGAGTAAACGGTGAGAAAAACAGGTATACTTCGGGACTTTTTATCTCAAAAACTAATGTTTCGATTGGATCCGGGTTTTTTTTAATGGAAAATATGTACATTGAAGTATGTTTAGGAATTTTTTAAAATAAATTCGTTGTCTGGAAGCTATTCAAACGCGATTATCTCGAAACATAGTTTTCAAAGTCGGTGCCAGATGTATCTCGAAAACAGCGTGTCCGATTTTGTCCAAATTTGGATACAATATTATTCGATAGTTTTTCTCGTTCGCCAAGTAGGGGCTTTTCATTTGATTGAACCAATGTTTTTTTATGCAATGCGTATGCAATCCAAAATCGTCGGAAATTGCGAACGAAAAACGAATGTTAAACTAAAACGGTCACAATTCCGTCAAAAATGAACATTTCAAACAAATCCTACGTGGCGAACGAGAAAGACTATCGAAGAATATTGTATCCAAATTTGGACAAAATCGGACAAGCCGTTTTCGAGATACATCTGGCACCGACTTTGAAAACTATGTTTCGAGATAATCGCATTTGAATCGCTTCCATTCAATGAATTTATTTTAAAAAATTCCTAAACATACCTCAATGTACATATTTTCCAATAAAAAAAAATCCCGGATCCAATCGAAACATTAGTTTTTGAGATAAAAATTCCCGAAGTTTACTTGTTTTTCTCGCGGTTTACTCGGGTACCTCCCCGTAAAATATACAAAAACATTTTAAAATGCCCCTTGTTCATTGATCATCGCTGAGTAAATAAATGAAGCGATAAATGAAGGCAAATTGCCAATGGTATGACCACGGTAAACGAGGCTCGATGACTGGCCAACAATTATTACAAGCACTGGGCGATGGTGGGATCAAGAACGAAAAGCTAGATCGGGCGTACAGTTGGCAGCATTGATCTAACGTTGGTGCCGAGGCTAACCCAGCTTTGGTCCTGAGCATGGTCCAGCGTTGATTCCGGAATTGGCCCAACATCGTTTATCAAGCGTAGGTCAACCTTTTATTGAGATATTCACGCGACCATCTCCCGATACCAGTGCCAACCGTTTGCCAATTGTGGGAAGGGATTTTGCATGCTACAGAGTATGTATTACCGAGTGTTGTTTATTCATTTTTGTGTTACTGAATATCATTAATTTATTCCTGTTGTATTCAGATAGTTTTACAATGGAGATAATAGAACAATTATGAAATAAAAATTGAGATTGCTTGACAAAAACGGCATTTACAATTTTCCCGATGTTGTTCTTCGAGGATTTTGATCCCGCTGCTATGCAGTGGATAATATTATCTGCAAAAATGTATTATTTTTGTGCATAATTGTACGCTTTACGTCGAGCGACAAAATGTGTATATCTGCAAAACTTAACAAGCTATCTCTTTTTCCCTCGTTATTATTGAGCTCGCCGTCAAGTACCAATAATTCCTCTAATTTTTTTACATATATTTATTTATTTATTTTTACATATATTTTTACATATATATACTTTTTGCGTTGTCGATTCTTTATGAGCCGCTGCAACAGGGGACAAAATAAACATACTTTTCCATTGGGCCATTTTGTTTTTCGTTTTTGGTCGATAACGTTATCTTTCTCATCTCCAATGTAAAGTAATGTATAGTAATGAGTGTATAAAATCCTGTAAGGGATTTTAGAAACGATCCCGCTGGATTGTCACAGATAACAGCAATAATTCGAAAGATCTATTGTTTGCCATCAGATACGACACCGTGTTTTGTTGAAGCTTCCACTTCGGTAACAAAACTGGGATATGAGGACTGTCGCTGTTTGCAATTCCGAATCACGGAAATTCATTGCGACGAAAGACAGTGGATTGTCGTACTTTATGTGACGAACTTTCATAATAATCGGCCAACATTGTTTTCTCGAGCCAACGATAGATTTAACAACCATCAACATTTATAAAGACAACAATTTTGGTTTCGTTGTAAATATTTAACGATATCCTCTTTTTTAATTGTTTTTCTATGCCAATGTAACGTAGCTTCAAGATGCTCTTTTTTACTAGGCATTGCTCGTAAATTTTGACACCGGACGAAAAACATTAATTTGTTCTTCAGTGTCGACCATTTTTCGCAACCAGCTCGTGAAACTCGAATATCATTATGATTGTTATTTTCAATTCCAATTTCCTCACTGGACGATGTAGAATTTTCTTTGTCACATTCCAATTTTCTTTCGTTCCACGAATCTTCAGTTTGATCTTCTCGAATTTGTACATTTTTTCAGAATTCGTTATTTTCACTTCCCGACGACTTAGTATGTAACAGACGATTGTCACTTTCACTGCTCTTTTTGTCTACGTCGAAAGCTTTTTCATCGTCACTTTCTGATTATTTTGTTCGCCTCAACTCTCTTACTCTGTCTTAGACATGTTTGCGACTGTAAATGAACTCAATGAATGCGTTCTACGTCCGCCTGGTGAAAGAAAAAAAATTGTTACTGTCGACGAGCACAATAGAGCCTCCGCACTTTGGGGACGCTCCCCCACTACACATATTTTATGAGTAGCGTTAACAATGATTAATAATGTTGGGCTGAGATTTGGCCGAGAATTGGGCGCCTACTGTCGGCGTTAATGGAAACCCGATACTGGACCGGAGCTGCAAATTCTTGAAGGGGACAGTCCACTTTGGAGCCACGAAAAAAGGCTATTTTCGCGATTTTTTGAGGATTTTATAAAAGATATGAATATAACAGTTATTTGGCTTGATAAATAAAGTCTTGAAATGAATTTAAAAAAAATTAATTCATTTAAATTCATTTTTAAGTACAAAAACTATAGTTTAACGTAACGCCTCAAAAATAGGTGGACTAGGTAGCTCCATCACAACTCGGCAACGGCTTGTCTGAAACAAAAAAATCGAAGTCCATTAGATTCAGTATGACGCCAGCTACAAAATCACCCTCGGATATAAAGTTTTATCAACAAATAAAAAAATGGCAGATGAAAAACGAAGAAAGTAAAAAAACGCGTTTTTTTCGCAGTTTTTCGCAAAAAAAGAGTAAAAATCAAAATTTTTAAACCATCGTTAGTCATCTTGTTGCGAATCATGTTTACAATATGCGGTTCAAATTTCATGAGAATCGGTTTATTAGTTTTAAAGACACGCTGGAGCTAGATTTTGAAAACGTTGTTTCGAAAAAAACGGCTAGGCATTGGCCGTATTATAGTGTGAACACCCACTTTGACGGTGATTTTTCGGGAATTAAACTTAGAAAAACGGATGAATCATACTATTAGTATTTCACAGTTATATGGTATACACGTTTGAAGTAACATCTCAAATTTTTTCAAAGCATATTATGTAACATTGTACATTATATTTGATGTTGCGCAGATCATGTCGCGAAATTTTTTTATCACTAGGAGTTGTAAATGCGGCCCTCCTTAATACCTGAAATAAACGATTCTTTTTTATTCTATTCTATACAAATGTGGTTATCGTCCGGCCCTCTCATAAAAAATATTAGGTAACCCAAACGAAATTGCGGCGCTTGAAAAAGAGTAGGGTAAAAGCCGGATAGTTGCCCCACTTTTCAAAAAAGCTCTAGTATTAAAAAATATGTACTTACTAAGAATAATGCGATATGTATATTAAAACATAGGTCTTCGATCTTTTATAGTAGCCTATTTTTGTAATGATAATTAATACTGGTTTCGAGTAAATCCTGTTTTATTTGACCTCTCAAAAAACGGATAGTTGCCTACCGTGGCGGATAGTAGCCTAACGTTAAAAATGCTTCGGGGGATACTTGCCTCGTGCGGGGATAGCCGCCTCACCATGATTTTATTAGATAGAAACAAATTTATATCAATTTAAGTAATCAATCTTTATTATTTACTGAGGTCCTTTATTAAGTACTAATTACAATATTAATCATCATGATAAAATAGTATTAAGTTTTAACGTCTTGGACTATGAAAATACTACAGAAATAGCCTCCAAACTTTAAATCAGTTAAGTTATTAGTAAAATATTATTATTTATCTTAACGATAGAACAACATGGCAATCAGGTTTGGCATAAGCATTAGTTATATCAATTTACCAAATATTCAGAGAATTATATCATTATACCAGAAGCCAGGGTTTTAAATTTTCCACATCTAATGCAGTGGCTTTTGAATGGTGTGCAAGTTTCATGCAACCACATTCGACATATCGGACATTGAATCCAATCCGATTTCGATGTAGTTAACTTATAATTCTCAAAACATTCTGCGCAATAATCATCAAGTGAAACCTTCTTATTTGTATTTTCTATTTTGGAATTAGCGTTTTTCACCTGTAATATATTTTCAGTGTCTCTTATCGATTTTTCGTCCTTTTTTCTTTTAATTGGTAGTCCTTCGGTGGTTTGTCCTTCAGATGTTTTTGACCCTATAAAATTTTCTTCATTTTCACTGTCAGGATTGGAAATTTGTATTTTCTCTTTCTTAAAGCGCTTCCTTTGATCAGTTCAATAAAATCTGTGTTATCGGATTCAGTTTCACCGCTGGTAATATCGATATTTTTTTTGGTCTTTTTTTGCGGTTGCCCTCTTTTCTTTACAATACTTTTCTTGCTACCAGCTGGTTTGTTTTTTACTGTCTTACAATCTTTTTTCGCTGCCCTAATTTTAGTTTCCGGTATTTCGGTCGTTTTCTTTATTTTCTTTTCGATAGCTCAGTACAATGAAAGATGTAATTTTCAATGTCGCCATCTCCTAGGGCTAAACAGTCTTCAGAAAGATTCAAAAGGCTTAAAGACGGCCTAGGTGGCGTGTGATCTTGGTTCACGCTATTCTGCTCAGCCTCATTTAAGACAGTTTCTAGTTTGTTTTTATCAGCATCGTTTGGAACTTGATCGCCTAGTCGAGGCACTTTGTTCTGTTGATTTAGTGCAAAACCTCGATCAGACTCACATTCCTGTACGCGGTCTTGTAACGCAGGCTCTCCAGAAACGCCTGGTACTTGATAGTTATGACAAATTATAGTCACAACAAGTTGGAAAAATACACCAAAAGAACAAAATCTGCCTTTGCTCGCTAAAAAATTTATAGTTGCGGATAGTTGCCCTAGGGCGACCATCCGCCAAAATACATGGGGCGACTATCCTTTTTGATACGGATACTTGCCCTTGTTATTTTCGAAATAAATAAAAACTATTCGACAATAAAACCTAGTAAACAGAGTAACTTAAACTCTAATGCGTGCTGAGAAACAAAAAGTTGACTGAAACAACAATCAGTAATAAAGATATTCAATCGAAATTACATACCAATATAATTTCGACGCCCGTCAAACTTGTGTCGCAGAAGATTTTTGCTCACACGGACAAAATGCGTGCGCCTACTTCGAAGGCTTACATGGCACCGAGGCCTGCAGGAGGGGCCCTTCCAATCACAGTCAAACGTTAAGTCCCCCAACATCCCTAACATAGTGTATTCAAAACCGGGGCAAGTATCCCCCTGGGGCAACTATCCGGCTTTTACCCTACTCTGATTTTTACCATGAAATGTTCACTTCTCGTGGCCCGGAAAAATATTAATTATAAACCAATCAAAAAGATGGAGTGCCGAATGACAACCACATTCGTAAAGAATAGAATTTTGAAAAATCGTTTGTTTCAGATGACTAAACGGCCGCAATCACAACGCCCGACGATAAAAAATCTCGCGACATGACCAGTGCAACATCAAATATCATGTGCAATTTCGAATAACCCGTGCGGAAATTGAGTTGGGGCTGCGATCGGGCCCCAATAATATTCCCTTAACTTTATTCGGGCCCTAATCTCGAAGCCACATGAGGACCGTTAGCGGCCGGTCACACTTTGTCAACAAGGGCCATTAAAGGCGCAACGACCGGGGCCTTATAAGTTGCCTCAATGGCGCCTCATTAAAACCATTTTAGCGCCCTGAAAATGCCTCAACGGCGCCTCATCATAGCCATTTCAGCGCCATAAAGTATCCGTATCAGTGGATATACGTGTATGTTAAATGCGTCAGGGTATATCTGTATTTGTTTTTATGTAATTGTTCATGTGCATAGGTGTGGGCGTGAGTACATGTGTATGTATGTGTGCGTACGTAGAAATGTGATTGCGTATTTGCATTGAGCCTTTATGACAAACTGCAATGACAAAATTAATACAAAAAATAATCCATTCTAAGGAATGGATGTGTAGTAGAAATAAAAAAATATATGGGTCTACTGAATCACTAGAATCTATTTCCATTGAGGGAAAGATCTGGAAAACAAAGACCAATTTATTTACTTATCCTACACAGTCAGATAAAGTTTATGAATGGGAAATATCAGCGAAGTCTTCAGAAGAAATAAATTTCCCTATGATGAGTATTGAGCGGAAATTAGTTACTAGAAAAATGTCGAGAAAACCGTTTGGGACTGGTCACAGTTATGCGCTAGCATTACTCCATGTATGAGTGAAACCATGAGTAATTGTTTGTATCTATGTAAAAGGTTTCTTTAATTTGATAAATAAATACTGTCTGATGTTTGTCTGCATATCTGTGTTCATCGTTGATTTTTTTGCTAATGCCGTTACGCTTTTTTCCCAATTTACGTTCGATAACATTATTCGATCGATGTATATAAGCGATTTGAATAATTGAAATACCATCAACCATGTAGCATAAGCTATTTATACTGGTTTATCGCTATAATAGTCAGATCTGGGCCTATTGTAGAGATCTCTACTTGTTTATCCCTATACTGGCCAAGTCTGGGCCTATTGCGGAAATCCCTACAGGTTTATCCCTATGATGGCCAAGTCGGGTCCTTTTGTGGAAATCCCTACAGGTTTATCCCCATAATGGCCCAGTCGGGGCCTATTGTGGAAATTCCTACAAGTTCATCCCGATAATGGCCAAGTCTGGGCCCATTGTGGAAATCCCTACTAGGGAAAGCACTAGGAAAGCCCTGAAAGGCCCTTATTTTTATTAGGGATGCCCTATCAGTTTTCCACACGGGAAAATGCTACGAAAAAATTTAAGATGTTACTTCAAACATGTATAAATGTAACTGTAAAATACTAACCATTTCTCTCAATTTAATTCGCAAAAAATCGGCTTGATAATGGGTGTTGACACTGGAGATCGGCCTTAAGGCCTCAGGCCACAGTAACGGGTATAAAATCATGTGCGAAATCAACAATTTTTTTCGTATGAAAAAGTGATTCACTCATAAAATTAATTACACATCTATGTAGTATGAATATCAAGCTGTTCAAAAATATATATTTTTTTTCGATGTACAAAATGGCCGACTACTAATATTTTCTTTTGTTATCTTTTTTTTAGGCGCGCCGCGGCGTGACATTTAGCATCCACAATTTTTTACCTAGAACAAAAAACAAAAATTCCCGTCCATCTACATTAGAATACCTAGAGAAGTACGTACGGAATTTAAAAAATATTGTTTTATTCAAAAGTTGTAGGTATTTGAACTTAAGAAATGAATTTTCAGTGAAAAATTTCGTTATAACTGCTCATAAAATGAAAAGATTTCGATTAACCAGAAATTCCGTGCCCACTTCTATGCGAAATGCAATTAGGAACATAACTTTTAAATACAAGTTAATCGAGTGAAAATTGTTGAAGTTATTTGTCACGCCAATTGGAAACAAGCTGTTTCGAGAAGTTTCGAATAGTCGGTCATTTTGTACATCGAAAAAAAATACATATTTTATAACAGCTTGATATTGTAAATAGATGTGTAATTAATTTTATGAGTGAATCACTTTTTCATACGAAAAAAAGTTGTTTAATTTGCACATGATTTTATACCCGTCACCGTGGACCAAGGCCTTAAGATAATCGGCCTCGATTCAGGTTTGGTGTAGGCTGCCAAGCGTTGGATGCAGTTTAAAGCCGAAGTTAGCCCAAGTTTGGCCGTCAGTGATATGCCGATGTTCAATTCGGCCATAGGTCACTCATCGGCCAACAAGAACAGCTGAGCATGGGACTTATTGTCGGGTACCATCGGTTGAGTACCGATTACCGTCCCGACGGTTGGTCTTATTATAAGGCTTGATAATTTCTTCACGCGAAGTCCATTGCGTGACAAAGTTAAACGGTTCATTGCACCACAAGTATCATGGATAAAAATGAATGCACATTGCACATACTCTATAAACCCATGTGCATTGCAAATTATTGACCCGAGACAATAATCACTAACAATGGTTCCTTCGATTGCAATTTATATTGCATTACTGGAGCCGACCAAGTGTAAGAGGATTAATACGGGGGAGAACACTCGGCAGGACCGGTAAAGGTGTACCGTCGAAAGGTTGGAGACGAGAAAACGATGGGAGGAAGAAGGAAGAGTCGCCGGCGGGTGCGGGTGTCATTGTTGATATACAACTCGGTAAGTATGCGATAAGTAGAGCCCATAAATTCGGGCAATCAGACGAACCGCTGCGCGCACCCTTCCAGCCACTATATATATATATATATATATATATATATATATATATATATATATATATATATATATATATATATAGTGTGTGTGGTCGTGTATATATATTTATGCACGTGGAGTACATGTCTATATACGTATACAGACACCGTGATATATATGTAAATATGTACGGGGTGTCTGATTTTAATTGCACACCGCAAACAATTCACAAAGATGGACTCGCATCACAAAAACATTTCCTACAAAAGTTCACGGTTTCGATAAGGACAATCCTTGGCATTATTAATATGTACATCGATCCGTATGATGCGTCTGCATCCTTCTCATCGATAGCCATATGCATTGGAGCTTACTCCATTTTAAAAACTTCAAAGTCCATGGACTTCGATGTTTTTTTAGTTAATAAGCTAATTTTCAATCACTTTAAAATGGTCCTAAATTTATTGTCGGTTATCTTTTTGAGCATTAAAAATATACGGTGCTTTTTGAAATAATAAATAGTACTGCATAGTCTTAAAAATGCATAGACGTTTTTTTTATTTTCCTATGGCATGTCCTCCTCAAAACCGTAAATGTTTTGTAGGGAAATTTTTTTGATTCGATTCCATGTACGCAATTTATTTCGAGTGAGAATAAAAATGAGACGCTCTGTCTATTTACGATACGTGCGTATATGTACATATATGTATAGATAATGGTATATGTACATACTATGCGTAAAACCGCGGAATCTTCAAGAACAAGGCAGCAAGTAACTTATGTACTTCACTATATGAAGTGAACAACTTTCATATGTATATGTATGTGGTTTCGGGGTATATCTTTCGCACTGTACAGAGTGTCTGTTTCGACTAACACTACGTGATTCTTTTTCCCATGTGTTCCCGGTTTTATTTGATTTTTGAAATATTTTTTATTTCAATCGAGACACGTCTTCGTCCGTGCGTCGCGTCCATTGTACAAGGCGCGTTACTTAATCTTACAAGAGACAATTGCAACGGGTTTTGTATTTTAGAGCCACCGTGCCTGACGATCCTCCGGAGCAGGGGACACCGCGCGAACACGTAGGTCAATTCTTTATACGCCTACGCACACTGATATACATAGAGGATCAGAAAAAAGGTAGCAAGAATTGAAGAAAAACATCCTGTTTTCTCAACCCCAAACCTGTTTTCTCAAACACCAAGAAAAATCGAAAAATATATTCCTTATACTATCACTTTTTAACCCACGTTATGTAGTGCATATGAGACGATTCTTAAAACCCTCGGAGAGAATTTGAATCACTTCAGGTGAGGTGGTCGGCCCAGTGGGGGCCAGGGTCCTTGTGATCGTCGTGTCCACACATTAAATAAGTATTTTAATATTAGAATTAGTCGTTCGTGCAGATCTGTGATATATTAGCCCCCAGGAGGTATTTACTGTGTTGTATTATATTGTCACAGTCGTAAGTATACGTATTCAAGAACGTAAGTATACGTATTCGTAAGTATACATATTCAGCTACGGCGTCTATCTGCGACTTCAGCCGAATCCGTCATTTGGAGGTTAAAGTGAACCGTGTCACATTTCGGATGATTTAAGGGGAGATATACAGCTAGGAGCCGGAAAAAGGTCATTTTTGTGAATTTTTTCAAGGAAAACTATTTGAAATTTCGGATTGGGATTTTAATTATCTAAAAGTATATACATTCAAAAATATGTTTAATTTTATTTATTTAAAAATATCATAAATATACAAGGACATTGTATGATCCTTGGAGCGTCGTAAAAAAATATGCGTATACGGTAACCACTGGCGTTTCTTCAAACTCATCTGAAAAAAAACCAAAAAGATTATTAAATTAGATACTATAATCTAGTACCTGTCATAACCGATTTTGCAAATATCGATTTATGACACAATGGCGGACGTATGAACATATATAGTGATATTTGGGGCAAAAATTAGTTATTATTTTGCCTATAAAACAAAAACTAAGTAACGAAAAAAAAATCCTATGACAAGTACTAGATAATGGTGTATAGAATAACCACAAAAAACCTCAAGGCAATCGGTTCATTGGTTTTCGAGAAATTTTGGGTACCGATTTGAAAAACGTGGTTTTGAGAAAAACGCGTTTGAATATTTGGGAATGAATAAATCATGAAATTTGTCAACTTACAGGTAATCATCGATACCAGGCCCATAGTGTAGGTCTTCTACGGTCGACGGAATGTTCATAGCTTCTAAATCCTCGACCTCGACCATCTAGGTGTATATCTCTCCTTAAGAATGCTTGGGGATTTGCTTGGGGTAATTTATAAATAAGAATCTTGGTTTTGCGTTCCGCATATGGAATGATAGTTTTATGCTAATTTCAACGAATTTTCATATATAACGATTACCGGTTTAGCAATGTAAACCCTCTGCCGATTAATCGCCACGCCAGTCGATACCTGGGACAAGGTTGGCAAAAAAAGTCTTCGGAATCGAAGATTAATTTATACAAAATCAGAATAAAAATGTTGGGTCCGTAATTGGCATTGTCTGGAGAATCCACGGACCAGTAGTCGTCATACAAATATTCGCGATAGTAAAAACATATACATATAAATAAACGTTGGCGATTACTGAGTCGTAACCATGTCGATAACTGGGTACGTCTCGAACATAGGTGAATACCACTAGATCAAAAAAATATTAAAAATTATTTTATGATAAAGTAGTTGTTTATAATTATTGAATATATATATATATATATATATATATATATATAATTCTCCCGTAACAGCCATCATGAGTTTTATTTAAACACTTAAAAACTTGTATGCAAGAGGTATTTATATCTTAAGGGGGTATACCGCTCTGGAAACTTTAAAAAAATGTTTTTTTTTGCATATTGTTATAGTGTGAACTTTCAAGAATATTTAACGACCTACAACGAAACTACATATCTTGCCAAGTCGGGATTGATATCTTGAGTAACTTTGACATTATTGACTTGAATTTGCAAAGTGAGCGTTCAAACAGTAGTCATTTTCGGTTCACGGTCGCATTTTTTTATGGATGAACCATTTGTTAATAACAATGACTTCAGCATGCGGTTTTTCAAGAGAAAAATGAGGTTTCCTTTGGAGAAGCTGTCATCTTTCGTATTTTCCGAAATTTCGAATAGTGGATCGTGAATCCATAGCTAGTTGGATATATTTGAAGAAAATTATTTTTGTTTTCATTTAAAATTATATTTGCGCCTGGTAGAGATCCCGCCATTTTGGGCCTCGCCGGTGGAGGACTGCAACGCCACCTGCAGCACCACGAACACTTTGGAAGATTTTCTTTCGAAAAAAATTACATTGTAACCACAAACATGTGTACAACATGCTGGGAAAAAATGTATTCCGACCAATGTGATACTAGAAGAAAAAAAAATCATCACTCTCACCTTTCAAATTGGGCTTCCAGAGAGGGATACCTGGGTGGGGATCGGGAAGTCGAATGAACAATATTGAGAAGGACCCAAATTTCGAATTCAGTAATGAGGAACGTTCCAATATAGATGGATCAATCTTATGATAGTCTGTAAAATAGTTAATCGAAATTGTGAATACAAAAATCTCGAAGTTGATTTATAGCGAAAACAAATATCAGATTTAACAAAATAATGAGAGATGTATTATCGATTCGCCTGTACATATACACCAAACAATTCGAGACGTCAAATCGTCGAATTGTAAATATTACGACAGTTTACAATTTCGAATTCGTTAAAGCGAAGGACCAAAAACCCATATAGGGTCACCTGTCGTAACAAAAATGCCAGCATTCAGCCATTAAACGGTTTGCTGATAATCGGCCAATAGTTCGTCGACCAGCATTGGGGTACTGTAGGCGGATGAACGGCTTGCCAGATCTATGCCAGCCATTCGTGGGCCAATACTATCGCACCGATAATATGGCGATCAGCATTGGGGTATCGTAGGCAGATGAACGGCTTGCCAGATCTATGCCAGCCATTGGTGGGCCAATACCATCGCACCGATAATATGGCGATCAGCATTGGGGTATCGTAGGCGGATGAACGGCTTGCCAGATCTATTCCAGCCATTGATGGTTTGTTTTTGGGCGTTTTGCAAATGCAGGTCGTTAAACTGTAACACGTAAAAACAAGGGATAAGGTTTCGAAAAGCATATCCTACTGATGAAGCTGAAATTTTGCACCGACCTTCTTTTCAATATTTTAAGAGAACTTTTAAAAGGATATTGGCGACTAGCAATAGTTTTCGATATATCGCATATTGAAAGTTATTTATTGTACTACGCTTCTACTATATTAAATAAATCCAAACAAAGCCATCCCACATGGCAAGTGATATGCACATACGGGCGAGCACTGTTTGCCAGGAAGCAGCGCGGCTGGAGGAGTGGGGGGTATATCTATATATCCATGGGATATATAGTATATCTATATACGAGTATATCTATATAGTATATATATATAAGAGTATATCTATATATCCATGGGGTATATAGAAATACTCGTATGGCGTGGAATAATAAACTTTACAATGCGATGTATGGAAAACTATTGCTAGTCGTCAAAAATCCGTTAACGGTTTCTCTTAGGATAATGAGAGGAAGTTCGGTGCAAAATTTCAGCTCGATCAGAGGAGTATGCTTTTCGGAAATTCACCCAAAACGAGCGAGTTATTTTTACAGCCTAAATGGACCAAAAAAATTGTCGGTAAACTTTAATGTCACGAATAAAATTATCGGCATAAAAGTAAGGAACGAACAAACGATGGGTTCTGTAAGTGTTAAAATGGCTAAGTGGGTAGGGCGCTCGACACTAGAACGAAAGGCGCAGGTTCGATCCCGATGAAAGGTAAAAATTTGAACAATGCAGAAACTGTTTTTAATGCAATTATTCTATGTACATGGACATAAGTAAAGCATAAGAAAACAAAAAAGATACTACTAGAATTTATTATATTCATAATTTGTCAATGTTTTGTTGTTCATTTCCGGCAGAAGATCCGGCAGCCGTTGCTGGGCCAATATGGGCGTATGATAGTTGGCCCAGTCTTAGCAGCCATTCATGGTTTACCATTACCAACCATGCATGGTGCGGATCTGGCCCGTTTATATAGCCATTACCGCGCCATCGTTTGTTCTCTGGCAACCAGTCGTGGGCCATTACTGTGCCGATTGTAAAACCCTATTTGGGAAGTCGATCAGTTAAAATAGCGATCGGCCATAATGGCGAACGATCCGGATAGCGAAAACTTGGAATCGAGCAATACTACTTGCGCTTCAGAATAAAGATGGCAGATGGCGTCAGTGGTCAGTCGGGTCAGGCAGCCATCTCATGTTCGCCATTTAGGTATTCGCCATTTCGGACCATCGATCATTTGCGTTTCTAAGATCTACACATTCGAAGTTTGTAGTCTCGATATATGGCTTTTTGCTATAGACGGTATCACGAATATTAGATGCTCACTTTTTTCTATTCCGGAGATATAAAAGTTGTAGATTGTTCGAATCTGTGTTTGTATGACTCAAACTGCAGACTATCTGAATATATGGTCTAGAGCAAATGAGCTTTCGAATAAATAATCCTTTGGTGTAATATTTATTCGATTTCGTCATCGGTCAAAGGATAAAATTTCGAATAATTTAACCTTCGTTATTTTGAGAATGCATAATTCTGTCGTTTCGAAATATTTGTCGTTCTATATTTGGTCATTCGACATTTTGACTCCCAACCGGGATACCCCATTAAACTGTTTGTCAAATGTTTTGATAAAAAGCAAACATTTTGTCACTGGGTGACTAAAAATTATTCTGCAGCCCCATATGCAGACACAATCAAGTCAACAAAGGCCTACGGACCTTCGCATAATTAGTTAAAACAGTTTAAATGCATGTGACGATTACCCGTGCGGAAAACTGATAGGGCATCCCTAATAAAAATAAGGGCCTTTCACGGCTTTCCCAGTGCTTTCCCTAGTAGGGATTTCCACAATGGGCCCAGACTTGGCCATTATCGGGATAAACTTGTAGGGATTTCCACAATAGGCCCCGACTTGGCCATTATGGGGATAGACCTGTAGGGATTTCCACAAAAGGACCCGACTTGGCCATTATAGGAATAAACCTGTAGGGATTTCCACAATAGGCCCAGACTTGGCCAGTATAGGGATAAACAAGTAGGGATCTGCACAATAGGCCCAGATCTGTCTATTATAGCGATAAACCAGTATAAATAGCTTAGGCTACATGATTGATGGTATTTCAATTATTCAAATCGATTCTATACATCGATCGAATAGTATTACCGAACGCAAATTGGGAAAAAGCGTACGGGCATTAGCAAATAAAAAATCAACGATGAACACAATTATGCAGACAAACATCAGACAGTATTTATTTATCAAATTAAAGAAACCTTTTACATAGATACAAACAATTACTCATGGTTTCACTCATACATGGAGTAATGCTAGCGCATAAGTGTGAACAGTCCCAACCGGTTTTCTCGACATTTTTATAGCAACTAATTTCAGCTCAATACTCATCATAGGGAAAATCATTTCTTCTGAAGACTTCGCTGACATTTCCCATTCATAAACTTTATCTGACTGTGTAGGATAAGTAAATAAATTGGTCTTTGTTTTCCAGATCTTTCCCTCAATGGAAATAGATTCTAGTGATTCAGTAAACCCATATATGTTTTTTATTTCTACGCACACACACATACATACACATGTACTCACGCCCACACCTATGCACATGAACAATTACATAAAAACAAATACAGATATACCCTGACGCATTTAACATACACGTATGTCCACTGATACGGATATTTTATGGCGCTAAAATGGTTTTGATGAGACGCCATTGAGGCAACTTATAAGGCCCCGGTCGTTGCGCCTTTAAGGACCCTTGTTGACAAAGTGTGACCGGCCGCTAACGGCCCTCATGTCCCTTCCAGATTAGGGCCCGAATAAAGTTAGGCGAATATTATTGGGGCCCAATCACAGCCCCAACTCAATTTCCGCACGGGTAGTGGGACCCTCACATGGCGATTACTTGACCAACCGTTATGGCGGCATGACGATGACCCGTACAATTGCATTTTGTAACATTTACGAAACATTTTCTCGAAAACTTTTTTTCGTATTAAATAAATTAACAATGATTTTGAATAACTTTTACTCACTTTCCAACTTGATGTATATAAATTTGCAAAGACAAGCGATAAAGTGACGATGACTGGGCCAACTACCCAACCCTAGGTATGGGTGTCTTTTGTCTTTCCGGTACGTTAAGGGGCTATATCAGTGTGACACTTTAAATAAACCGATTTTTTTTGCATTTTTCGACAGTTTATACTTTCAAGAACATCGTTATCATTTATATAATTTATATCATCATTTTATCTTGCAAAAATCGATAGTTAAATCTTTAAACGAGTTTTTCTCGAAATGAGAATTTTCAAATTTGCTGACATTGTAACTCAAAGAGCAATTATCCGATTGACTTGAAATTCGAAGTGAGTACTCTTGAATATATTTACTCTACACTGACGTAGGATATTTTCGATTGGATGAAAATTGACGATTTGGCATTGACAAAAAACGACCATTTTATAGGCAAGAAAGCATACTTTTTTTTATAACTACGCCATTTTGTTAGATTTTGATATGTTTCGAAAATCCTACGTCATTGTACAGGAAATACCTTCGAGTTTAACGACATTTTTTCCTTTTTCGGTTTCAGCTACTCAATCGGCCGGAATCATGTCAGCAGTGGAGGAACTTTTTTTTTGCGGCTCCGAAGGCATAAGTCGCTTGGATCTCAATATTTTTCTATGAAAAAATCATATAATATGGGTGAAATATAGCCCAATTTATTCTTAATTTTTCGAAACATTTAATTGAGTACTTTTCTTCCAAAAAATTCCCGAAAATCACCCAAATTTTCAGCGTTCACATTTCAGGGATGTAGCCCCTTAATATTCGTGCCACGTCGATACAAGCAATTTCACGAACGTAGGGAACGAACGATTTATAGGAATAAAAACTGTAACGTGAAAACGAAGCGTGGCGAAAAGGAGGAGATCCTCGTTGGCCCGCGGTTCCTTCTTCTAGACTACACGAGGTACTTAGGGAACTGACTTACGAGCAGTGGAAGGAAACGGATGTGCGGTCGTAGCGTTCATCACGTTTCGGCAATTTTCGAGAAGAGCGAGACGGAGCGCGGCGGAGCGCAGGGCATGAGCCTATGTGTAATATATAGAGTGGCAAAGGAGTCGCGATGGGCTCCCGCGCGAACGAGAGCCTTTAGCACCTTTCGATAGACAAAACAAAATAGAATTTAATACGAGCGCTGCGAGGGCTTTACGGGAGTGAGGGAGACGGCACGTAAACGTATATATACACCGCGTCTCGAGTATGGGCGCTGATATATCGACTGCTGGAAAACAAAAAGCCGTAACTCATGTGACTTAACGAGTGAAATTATCCGCAGGCTGCGCTCTTCTGATCAGCCTATAACGCCATCCACATATACGTGTATATGTATTGAGCGATTTTGGGGTCGAAAGGTGCATCGTTATTACTGGAGTAATACACGCCTCGTTTTCTTTTTTGTTCCCCTTCATAATCTCACCTTCCGCCTATTATGTCTACCCGTGTATACGAATTCCTTGCCTACCTGTCCGCATAAAAACCATGGCGAAAAATAAGAGTTCTAATCGAGCGGTCGTTCATTCAACGTTAAGTGCCGGGGCGTAAAAAACTGTTTGCGCATAAATCGATTTCATTCCCACGGTGTGGCTACGCGGCATTGGACCCTAGACGCGGCGTGAAGATTAATTGAAAATTACACTTTGTAGAAGGATCGATTGCGAATTTAGAAAGAAACGTTGAGCTCCGTCGATATTTAAACCTCATATGCTGTAACTATTTTTAATCTGCGAAAAATAATTGATTTGCAGTCATTATATACATGTGGGGTACTTGTATTCGAAGCCACTGTATTTTTTTTGTGGAAAAAAGTGTTTCTTAGACTCGGAGAAATGGTTATATTTGAAGCAAATCTGGCATTGAAAATAAACTTTTTATTATGTATTTACTTGGACAAAATAATTTATTTGAGTGCAATCTTGAGTACAATATTTATTCTTCCATCAAGGGGTCTTCTCACTTTAGACGCCATTTTATAAATTTCTATTTTCATCATTTTTTTGATAGGTTTACATTATAGATATTGATACAAAAGTTGTCACACTTGATAAATACACTTTCAAAATACATTTAAAAAAATGTTTTTATGTATTTAGGTAACCCAAACAAACTTTAAACGCGTACTGAACCGATCCTAATGGCATTTTAACCACATATTCTTTACAACTATGGCTATAGCGTATATCAAGGATTTAAAAAAAAATTATTTACTTTTGTTTATTTACTTTTTTGTGCCAAAAACGGTGAAAAACACGTTTTTTGTTCTTTGGAAAAATGTCCGCCATTTTGTTATTTTTGCATATATCAAAAATCGTATGATATGCGCTATAGCCATTAACATACTGAATCTAATACCGTTTGATTTTTTATTTCGGATGATCCATCTCCGCGATTTCATTAACAGCGCAGACCTACAATTTTTTAGAACATTTTTTTAGCTACCATTTTCGTCTATAAATAAAGACTTGAATAGATAAAAAAATTTGAATGTATTTCGAAAGTGTATTTATTAAGTGTAACAACTTTTAAATCAATATCTATAATATAAACCTATCAAAAAAGATAATGAAAATAGCCGTTTTTAGCGTCTAAAGTGAGAAGACTCCTTAAAACATTTGTTGGATTTGAATGAATCCTTAGTAGGTCGATAGCTCTCCACCTACTAAGCATTCATGTAAATTGTTACGTCTCGTTCTGAGCTGAGGGAACATCCAGTTGTGTATCGCTAAAAAAACGTGCCATGTTTCAATGCGTTTCATGTGTGGAGATCGGTTGAAATTTCTTCATGCAGGCCTGTCTAGGCATCTGTGATGGATTGGATTTTTATCAGGATTACAATTCAAATGATGGGCTCCACCAATGTAAACACGTTTGAAAACCGTCTACGGAACGTATGCAAATTCGGCTTACTGATAATTAAAACCAATAATGATAAAGTTCGACTATATATATACATATATAGGGTGTCCCAAAATTCACTCAAGATGTAATTTTGAAAGAAAACACAAGCTTTTAATTAAAAATTGTAAATTTTGTATTGATTCGTAAAGTATTTTGTACGAAAATTCCGGACTGTAGCTGTCAAACCTTCATTATTTTTAAAATGTTACTCATCAATGAAAACGCGATGTTCTTTCGTGTAGCGCTCCATTTTTAATAACCCTGAACTGTCAGCTGTCACGCTCTCTTTTTTCTCGTTGGCAACACTTTGGCGCAGAAATCTTGGCTCATAATTGTCCCGAAACTTTTGGCCCGTAGTATACAGGGTGTCCCTCTTATCTCTGCCACC
>OX101788.1:28884860-28935981 GCA_944452715.1 Ophion slaviceki
TCTCTGCGAAATGCAATTAGGAACATAACTTTTAAATTTGAACTAAATCGAGTGAAAATTGTTGGAGTTATTTGTCACGCCAATTGGAAAAAAGCTGATTCGAGAAGATTCGAGTAGTCGGTTATTTTGTACATCGAAAAAAAAATATATATATTTTCTAACAGCTTGATATTCATCCTAAATAGATGTGTAATTAATTTAATGAGTGAATCACTTTGTCATACGAAAAATAATTGTTTAATTCGCACGTGATTTTATACCCGTTATTGTGGCCTAAGGCCTTAATCATAAAGATACCACGTAACAGCCAAAAGTAGTAATAAAACATACCCTAAGTCTCAAGAATGGTAAAGAAATCTTCCCTTTAAAAAAAATCATGAAAATGAGCAATTTTTTCCTCGCCTAAAGATATCTCCCCCTTCAATAATACAGTCCGACCTCCGAATAAGAAACCCGGCAAAAAGAAACTTTCCCCAGTTTCTCACTCGAGCGCTTCCCCCACTCCGACTCGAACTCCGAGCTCGAGAATTTTGTGCGCGGAACCTCTGGTTAAGAAACCATCCTGGGAGAGATTATTCGGGCGAAATAGAGTGAACGTTGTACTGTAAGTTGATGTGTGCATGCGTGCGTGAGTATGTGTGTGTGCGTGTGTGAATGTACCAAAAAATCTACAAGTTTATTAGACATTTTTTGTATTCATTAAAAAGATACATATATGTGTTGACAAGATTTTATATAAAATAAAAACAAAGAAGGGCGTTCAAAGATTTTCATATAAAACAGCAAAAGTTTCCGAGACGTAATGAAAACCGTTTTCGTCTTGTTGCGTATTATTTTGATCCGCAACGCACTCAACTGACGGTGGAATATTTTTGAGAGAATGGAAGTCTGCCATTGAAGATGAATCCTCAGAGATATTGACTTCTTTTATATAAATGGGATAAAACAATATGGACATAAAGCGCTTTGTCTAAATTATCACCTTGTGGCGCAGATTCTGTAATATTTTCTTCGACTTGTATACTACAGTTTGATCTCTTACGCTTCTTTACAGTTTCGGTCATTTTATGACAGCTAATAGTAATTCGGGGAGATTACGATATCTCCGGCGCCTTAATTTTATCATTGGATTATGTAATATGGGCGAAAAAAATACGAAAAACGAGAATAACTTTTTTCGTTTTGAGCCTTAGTTTCGGAGTTACAGCGCTTTGAAGAGTAAAACATTTATTTCCCCGATTTTTCGATGTGAATCGAATTTCCGCGTGCTTTGCATTGTTTCATCGTACCTCGTCGGTGATTTATGGAAATTGGCTGCAGATTATTAGCGTTATCCAGAATACACCACGTGGAGGTTATCAAACAAACTCAAACAAACGGTGCTGAAGGTGCTTCAGACCCACCCAACGATTCCGCACACACATCGATATTCTTTATTCGGGTTGACTCTTTATCTATATATATTATAGAGAGGGGATTGTATCTGTATCTACTAAACGAAGCCAAAATCGCGATTTTTTTATTCTTCAAAAAGTGCTTATTTTGGCCCAAATATTGATTATCCATGGTTAAATCAAGGCGCCGGAGATATCGTAATCGTGCCAGTAATTCAGATACAGTAGTACACAATAATATTCAGTAGTATGTATATTAACGTGAAACAAAAATTCGCTAAACAAATGTCCACGCGCAGTCGAAAACGTTTTTGCATGGGCGATGTGAATACCAAGTTGCAACTCGTTCGAGCGAGTTTCTTGTTGAGAGGATCGCATGCGGAAAAGAGTGAGAGAGACAGACAGAGGTAGTGAGCGCGGAGCGCGCGCCTGGTGGGGGTTTGCGATATATAAGAAAAACTCTTCCCCTTGGGGGCTTTTGGTTTCTTATTCGGAGGTCGGACTGTATCAGTCCGACACATATATACAGGGTGTCCGTCTTATCTGTGCCACCCAAAATAACTCGGTAATTATCGACGTCACAATAAAATGTTCCAGACAAAAGTTGCACGGTGTAACGGGGGCCATCAAATGCGACCAATTTTTTTTTTATTTCGGTAGAGGCGCTGACGCACAGTGAAGGTCACCTCCACTTTTTCAAATGGAAACGTACATTTTTTCAACCATCTTGTGGATCACCTTGAGCCGCATAAAAACATTAGGGGGTCGCGTTCAAGGTCATTCAAGGTCAGTATCGATGATACAAATCTAAATATCTCGGATCACTAGCAAATATTTGGTAGTGAGCCGAGATATTTACATTTGTATCATCGATACTGACCTTGAATGACCTTGAACGACTCTGAGCCCCGAATGTTTTGTATGCGGCTTGAGGTGCTCCACAAGATGATTGAAAAAATGTACCATTCCATTTGAAAAAGTGGAGGTGACCATCACTGTGCGTCAACGCCTCGACCGACATAAAAAAAAAATTGGTCGCATTTGACGGCCCCCTTCACACCGTACAACTTTTGTCTGGAACATTTTTTGTCGATAATTGCCGAGTTGTTTCGGGTGGCGGATATAAGAGGAACACCCTGTATATATATATATATATATATATATATATATATATATAACATTTATGGAACAAGAAACTAACTCTAGGGAGAGTTCAAAATGATCACTCTCAGTGCCGATACCACAACGATGCGCATCGCAGTCACTGCACTGAAATCCGTATACACGTGCAGAGGAGGTTAGTGAGCTTGGAAGGATCGCGGAGTCAATCAACGTTCCCTTCACGAAGGAATTCTCAACCCATCGAGAAATAAAATAGCGAGAGCGTGACCGTCGTAACATCAATTGATAGAAGACACTTCCATCATCCATCAAGCGAGAATTCCCAGCGGAGTATCGTCGAGCACACGAAGACAAATTTCGAGCAATCATACCGACAAAGTCAATTAGAGTAAAAATCAATCGAGCAAAATCTCCCGTAATCGTTGCCAGCCCATATACGCCCCGGATACGCTCTCCTCGTACTGTCAAACGGCCTCTTGGCGTACCGAGTACCTGTATACTGACAGTCGAATTACGTGACCGGGGCGTAACGGCGTGCGGAAACGCGGCCTGTGCGTGCGCGTTTACAGTCGCGCAACATTACGTCACGCTTCTGTCCGCACTCACAGTGGTGCTTTTTTTCCGATGGTCGGATAAAGAGGAAAATCATCGAGGTATGCGCAGGAATTATAGAGACGCCAGGCAACGATCGCGAAAGTGTTTATCGCGGTGAGGGAAAGAGGAGGAGGATTGGCGCGGCTCGTGAATCGGCCGGCGCGATCGCGAAACTCGAGTTCCTCGTCGAGTAAGTTTTCTTTTTGGTCGCGCGGAGTAGCAACATAGTATCGAATATCAGCAGGGGCTTTGCTTCCCGTTTGACGGAGAAACACGCGCAGATTCGTCCAAAGGAAGGCAGAAGTAACAGTTATTGGCACACACACACAGGCGTCTCCATCTTTCCATAGGGTGGCTTAAAATGACCTGACATTTTTGTTTGTCAATAAAACGTATCATTTATCTGGAAAGTATGGATATTGCAAGCTTTTATTCAACTTGACTTGGTGCAGTGCAAAAACAAATGTGTTGTTTTTTGACACTTTAGGTGTGTAAATAGGTGTAGACACTTTATACGCGTTTTAAGGGGTTACCCCCACTTGCGATTTTGAAAAAATCGATTTTTTTTTATTGCATTTTTTTGAAGTGCAATTTGAAGTGCAGTTTTTTTTGATGCCCGGAATAGATGACTCTATGTAAGTTTACAAAAAAAAATATTTTCTTCGTGTAAACTGAAATTGAAACTTTAAACGCGTTTTTCTCAAAATGGCATTTCTGAAGTCGGTGACCAAGATTACTCGAACACTAATGAACCGATCTTTTTGAAATTTTGCAGGCTTATTTAATACATAAAAATGTAGTCTTTAATCGTTCGATTTTTTTTTTCGAAAAAAAAAAATGGCCGTTTTATAGCCAAAAAACGGCCGTTTTTTTCGTTAAAATCAAACTATTAACTTTGACTGTCCGCCATTTTGTGAAAAATGAATATTTTTTAAAATCCTTCGATTAAAGACTAGTTTATACTTATATTTGACTAAAACCATCCGCATTTTTTTTCAGATGATCCACTTCGCCGCAATGTCGGTCACCGCAAACCGTGTATATAAAAACATTATTTCATTGACGGCCATTTGCCACTAAACAATGTAATATTTTTCAATAAAAAAATTACTGAAAGTTCTTCAAGATGTGTTCTTTAAGATGGTATATTGATCGATTAAAAAAGTTTTGTAGTTTTCTTTAAAAAAATTCATGAAAAAGGCCTTTTTTGCGCTACAAGTGGGGGTAACGCCTTAACGTGTGTGAAAAATAACACGGATAGATGCATTCGAACGACACTTACGTGTGTTATTTTCTTACACACGTTACAACGTGTAAAAAGTGTCTACAGATGTTTACACACTCAAAGTGTGTGAAACAACACACTTATGTTTGCAGTACTGTATATAAATGGGATGCACTGAAAAAAAAAGTTCGTCCATCCAAAATTCAGTTGGTTTGACAATATGTATCTTTAAATACGTTCAACTTGATTTTGGATTGGCTTAACAAAACAGTATAGTTGGTGGGAAAATGGTACAGTGGTGTGAACTGTAGCTTATTCAGCATGTCTGAGCAACTGTTAAAACAACAAAATTTCAAGACAACAAAATGCATTTTGCACAATCAACGATTTTTTTTCTCAGTGTGCGTCGGAATGGTAAATTAAATCACAAAAGCCTTTTATCGTCGAAATACATGCATTTATTGAACTGAACTCAACAGTACTTATATATTACTCTGTAGTATGTATGAGAGGTAACACTGTTTTTCTTGCTTCGGATAGGCTAGGTACTCATGCAGCTTCACAATGACGGCTGCTTTTTGCTTGTCGGTGATGGCCTCGAAATAAAAATACGTCCCTAAATATTCAATGCAGTTATCGAGGTTTTGGAAAATAGATTTCAATTTCAGATTTTTCCACGTGACACACTCAAAAATGATATATAAATGAAACAAAGAGTTAAGACCAAATGTGGTCTTCGATTAACCGGTTAATCAATCCAGGCCAAATCAACTAATGAGTTTTCACATATTTCGACTTTGTACAATTTTGTGTATAAGTTAACCTAGAATCAAGAAGAAACATTGAAAAATAAAAAAATAGTGAGCGATCGGAAGAAAGGTTGTTTTTTCCCAAAAATTTTCGCAGTTTTTTGCTCACTATTTTTTTATTTTTCAATTTTTCCTCTTGATTCTGGGTCAACTTATACACAATAGGTGGTGAGCCCACTTCTATGATAGATGCCAACTCATACCAATAGGTGGTGAGCCAACTTCTATGATAGATGCCACCTTTCACAGTTCTCTAGGATTTCTCCTGACAATCAACCAATGATGGCACCGATTGTTTTGGAAGGATTAATCCCTCTTTGCAAATATTTCAGAGCTCTAGTAAAATCAATTAAAGACTAAAAAGTAGAAAATAATGTATGTGCAATGTTCTTGTTTTTTTAAACAAGCTTTTAGTTGACGTACTAAAAAGTAGAAAATAATTTTTTTACCGAGTCACCTATACGTGACTATAAATAAAAGCTTGGAGCGCTCGAAATTTAGACATACAATCTTTAATTTACATAAATTCGTTAACATATCAACTGTATTTAATTTACTATAAAACAAACTTAGATTTCTTAAATAAAAATCCTAAAATTGAGTATGAACGTGCGATAATAATTTCTCTAATTACTATTGTGCCAAATTACATACAATTAATTGTTAATGAAACTGTTAATGAAACTGAATTTTTCAAATTTATTAAACATTTAAAAAGTTGAGCACCACAAGCTTTTATTTATAGTCACATATAGGTAACTTGGTAAAACAAATGATTTTCTACTTTTTAATACATTAAATAAAAACTTGTTAAAAAGAACATGTAATTTTTTTATTTTAATTCAAGGTACAAACATGAAGGTTATGTGAGGAACACTATATCCGATAACTGGCCGCCTCGTCGCTGTTTGCAAACGTTCATTCTCATGACGAAATTGTTAAAAACATTTTGACATATCTACGGACTAATTATATTAATCGTGCGTCTAATTGCTTTCTTGAGCTCCGGAATGGTCTGTGGGTCAATGGCATACACTTTTCCTTTCAGAAAACCATTTAGTATTAGATAATTTAGTATAGAACAACAATTTCTATGCGACGCTCCATCGTGTACCGTAAAATAGGGTTACGTTGAACAGGTTTTGGAAGTTTTTTGTAGGTGACTGTTTTATGACATCCTTAATTCCAACGTTTTTTGCTCCATTAGAACAATGTGTCCTTTGGCTATCGAAGGTATAAGAAAGTCAAGCCTCCCCCCCCCCCACAATTTTATATATATATTTTTTTAAGTGTCAAAGTAGCCTCGAGTTAGGGTTTTTTTTGACAAGGCATTGAAATGCAACCCGAGTAGAAATCTTGCTCCAGCTACAATAAACCCCTGATCAGGCATCCTGACTTCTTTTTCCAGCCTTGATCAGCATTTTTTATCAAGCCCTGATCATTTTTGAAACACAATCCCTGACTTCCGTCTGATCAGGGTAAAAAATCAAGGCCTGATCAGGGTAAACTATCAACGCCTGATCAGGGTAAAAAATTAAGGCCTGGTCAGTGTAAAAGATCAAGGCATGATCAGCGTAAAAAATTAAGGCCTGATAAGAGCTTAGTTTTTCACGGCTTGATCAAAATGAAAAATCATATGATTTTTCACGGCTCAGGATGACCGATTTTTTCCTGAAATAAAAAATACAACGCATACACAAAAGAGAAAAAGGTACCACTTTATAAATAACGCTGATCGTTTATTTTTTAATCTAAATATAAAATTTATCACATATATTTTTCACATATATCTATGTGGAAAACAAACATCATTTTTCTTGTATTTGTAATAGAACAAAAACTCGAAATAAACTAACATATATCACTGTATTATATTCCACTTATCATCCCGAAATAAACTAATATATTTTCTAAACAAAAACTTAAGAAACTTCGTGAATAAAGTAAACAGAACTCAACGTTTTTATGACCAGACGTTTCTAGGAAACGTTACATTGGGCGTTCTGTTCGTTTTTTTACGCGACGCTCGAAACTTGTCCCAGTCTTTTGATGAATTAATCAGGCCTTGATACCGCTCCAACAGCTTGTCCAATTTGCTTCGAAAGAACTTCTATTCCGTGTTCCCTATATTTCGAAATGACAGCCACTGAAAAATACGAAAATGTGTATCCCACTTAGAATTCAATGTCTACATATATATCTATATAAGGTATGCACATTATTTTATTACGGTGGCACAAATTTGAGCTCTATTTTTTTCCTTTTTCTCACCATCCAATTATCTACTTTAAAGAAGAAAAAAAATTGTTGCAAAAGTTGCGAGCGGTCATTTTTTAACGAAAATTAGAATCGAAGCAGGAGAGCCTGTACAGCGAAGACCGACCAAATAATGGTGAGTTGACAGCGTAGTGCAGTTCAGTGAATGTAATGTCCATCCGAAGTGCATTTCTTATGGGCTAACTTGCACCGATGGAAATACTTTCGCTTAACTGAACTACGCAGTCAACTTATCATTATTCGGTTAGCCTACGCTGTCCGGGCCCATAGCGAAGGTTAACCAAATAATGGTAAGTTGAAAGCGTAGTGCAGTTCAGTGAATGTAATGTCCATCCGAAGTACATTTCTAATGGGCTAACTTGCACCGATGGACTTACTTTCACTTAACTGAACTACGCAGTCAACTTGTCATTATTCGGTTAGCCTACGCTGTCCGGGCCCGTACAGCGAAGGCCAACCAAATAATGGTAAGTTGACAGCGTAGTCAGTTCAGTGAATGTAATGTCCAACCGAAGTGCATTTCTAATGGGCTAACTTGCACCGATGGACTTACTTTCACTTAACTGAACTGCGCAGTTAACTTATCATTATTCGGTTAGCCTACACTGTCCGGGCTAATCAGCACCGATGGCAAAACATTTACCAGATTGAACTACGCTGTCAGCTTACCATTATTTGGTTGGCCTCCGCTGTCTCTTTTTCTCCTCTGGCAAAGGAGACGGACCAAGTAAAGAAAAATAAAAGCGATACACAAAACAAATATAAATCTACTTACATAGTGGTAGCGCCAACACATGCCAATCCTCAGGAATTTCGAGTTGTTCCTCGCTGAGAGGATCTGTTCCGGATCTGTCAAATGTATCATAATAAATATTTAAACCAATGCATATATAATTTGGCGTATGATTAATTTACAGTCAGATTTAATCCAATTTATATTTATAGATTTAAGAATTATAAGACTTTGAAAAAAATTAATTGTTATACTAACCTGCTGCTGTATTATTTCTTCGTTTTTTCCCTTATTTAGAGCCCGCTATTCACGCAGACATAGTCGTTGCGCAATCTTCTTCCGATTGTGTTCGTCCATCTTATTCACACGTACACGTTATTTGTAAAAATGTATAAAGTAATTAATAATATGTCTCGTGCTTCTCTCGTGTCTGTGTATCATTTGACAAGATGAGGTTAGGCACGTTTTTAGCGCCAAACTGTAGAAGTCCAGTTACATGATGATTGCTTGAAGTTAGCTGGATCAGGCGAATTGAAGTAAGCCGTAAGTCCAGTTGCTTGACATCGCCTGAAGCTACCCGGGTCAGGCGAATTGAAGTAAGCCGTAAGTCCGGTTGCTCGACCACCGCCTGACCCCAGCTTGATCAGGCAAATTAAGGCAAACGTAAGTAAGGCCTTCGTACTACAAGCTGATCAGGCGCAGATCAAATATCAGGCCAGCCTGACAATATTTCTACTCGGGAACTTATGTCAAAGATTAAGAGTCACTTTGACATGATTTTGATAAAAAGAATGTACTATTTTATGCATTATGCATGAAATGACATTATATACAACGATTTTTTACAATCACATTGTCATGTTTATTAAGAAAACATTTAACATAAAAATATCAAGTACCTAGGGTATTATTATCACTGGCGTCGAATTGTCCATAAGTGAATATCCATAAGTCAAATATCCATAAGTAAGAATATCCATAAGTGAGTATAGAGTAGAAATAAGTGCCAGAAATGGCGGGAGGTAGAGATAAGTAAGTTTGTTTGGGTTTGTTTGGGTTCCCTCTAGGCTCACTTTTCCTCTACCTCTCGTTATTTCTGGCACTCATTTCTACTCTACGCTCACTTATGGATATTTGTACTTATGGATATTCGACTTATGAACATTCACTTATGGATATCCACTTATGGATATTGGCACTTATGGATATTCGACTTATGGATATTGGCACTTATGGACATTCGGTTATGGATATTGGCACTTGTGGATATTCGGTTATGGAAATTCAACTTATGGATATTCTACCCCAATCATTATTGTATGGCATTATTATATCATTATGGCATTTAATCAGTCTCATAATGATCATTGAGATCGAAATCAAACTGAGCAACATTATAATAAACTTCACCAACAAATTTGAGCTACAATAGAAAAAAAAGCCTGCTACGCACACATTTGAATCATATTTTGGCGCTCCGTCAAAGTAGCCCCAAAAACTGTAAAAGTTACCCCTAATGTCAATTTAATCCCGTATCAGGATAGTTCTCCACGACTAAACCCCAATACTTCCTGATTCCAGTTGTTCAAGATCAGTACTCTATGTTGGCCACCAAAAAAATGTCGCGCAATAAACAATGTCAGGTAATTTTGTGACACCCTTTACGCAGGATCATTTATGCTGGAAACTGCCGTCGACTGGAAGGTGGCCAATGAATTTGCTCGTTACCCGCGCATGTATATGCCGGACCGACATAACTCGGCTTCCTCGGCTGGCCGTAGCTCCTTCGCCCAAGAGGATTCAGCTCGTGGTTGCGAGACCCGCACCGAACACCCGGGAGACTCGATACAGCCTGCCGCTTGTTATATTACTCGCGTGTGCCTCGCTCCCTCTCTCTTTCTCTCGGGATCGCAGGAAGGAACACACACGCACACACCCGATATGTCCAACGTGCAATAATCCATGGACCATTAGCCACGTTCTCCCGAGAGAAAGAGACGGCCCAGCGCGACTCGCCGAGCCGCTGCCGCACGCATAAACACCCGACGACCGACGTATACACCTCCTTTGCGGTATCGAGTGTCCCTCACTTCGCAATCCAGGATCTATCTCGGGTCACTCGAGATACACTCTTCGCCCGTGCGCTCACGTGCTCAGGGTAAATGTAACATCTTTCGACACCTTTCCCTGCGGATTTCAGCCGGTGAATTCCTTGCAACAGTCAGGCTTTTGAACCGACCGGTCTTGCTCTCGTCATGGCGAAAACGATTTCACCGTGAAATTTCGCCCAACGGGGTGGGGTCGTTGAATCGTAGTTGGCGATTTTTGGAGTATTTTAAGGGGTTACGCGGATTTGAAAATTTCGAAAAATCAAGGCAGGAACAAAAGGGTGCCCTGGACATCGCAGCTGCAGCAGGATCTTTGCTTTATGGAGCTGGAATCGACGATTCTATGTAGGTATAAAAAAAATTCTTCGTTTTATATCTACTTAAGGGGTTACCCCCACTTGCGATTTTGAAAAAATCGATTTTTTTATTGCACTTTTTTGAAGTATAAGTATCTGAGAATATGTCCTGAAAATTTCAAGTCCATCCGAACAAAATTGACTGAGATATGAGCGTTGAAAGAGAAGAATCCGTTGTGAAATTGAAACTTTAAACGCGTTTTTCTCAAAATGGCATTTCTGAAGTCGGTGACCAAGATTACTCGAACACTAATGAACCGATCTTCTTGAAATTTTGCAGGCTTATTTAATACATAAAAATGTAGTCTTTAATCGTTCGATTTTTTTTCGAAAAAATGGCCGTTTTATAGCCAAAAAACGGCCGTTTTTTTCGTTAAAATCGAACCATTAACTTTGACTGTCCGCCATTTTGTGAAAAATGAATATTTTTTAAAATCCTTCGGTTAAAGACTAGTTTATACTTATATTTAACTAAATCCATCCGCATTTTTTTTCAGATGATCCACTTCGCCGCAATGTTGGTCACCGCAAACCGTGTATATAAAAACATTATTTCATTGACGGCCATTTGCCACTAAACAATGTAATATTTTTCAATAAAAATATTACTGAAAGTTCTTCAAGATGTGTTCTTTAAGATGGTATATTGATCGATTAAAAAAGTTTTGTAGTTTTCTTTAAAAAAATTCATGAAAATGGCCTTTTTTTGCGCTACAAGTGGGGGTAGCGCCTTAAAACATAATCAAATTTTTTTCATAACACTATTTTTGGTGTCGGTTGGCACGATTGCTCAAAAACGAATGCAGCGATCTTATTGAAATTTTGCACACTTTTTCAAAATAGCATTGACTAGTAATTATTAACATTAACTAGTGTACGAAGGTTTTTTTCCCATTAAAACTTATTTTACAAGGCGTAGTGTAAATTGTACCAAAAATTGACGTATTTTGCATACAACTCTGCCAAAAATTCAAATTTCAATTTTTTTCAAAATCCTTGGTTCAATCACGAGTTATACTTATCGACTAAGAGAAGAAATTTGGTTTTTCAATTTCAGATAAACCTACCATGAGTTATCCTGATCACCACGCGGACACTTTTTTTAGGGGTCTCCGGAAACTAGATTCCACCGGCTGAATTTCCCAAATGTTGGGATGATTTTTTTTTTAATATTGTTGAAACGTTGCTCTTTTATGTGCTTAACATTTTGAATAAAATAATTTATATGGTATATTTTTAAAAGAATAGAGAAAGAATGCTTTTTTGGCTTCGAAGCCCACGTAACCCCTTAAAAGTTAAACGGTCGGGGTAGATACTCTTGGAAACTGTTTTACATTGTGGGGCTGCGTTTCGTATCAATTGATGAGACACCTTCCTCGCGGAAGAACGAAGAATTTTCATGAATTGGTTCTGGACAAACGTGGGCAGGTTTTTTAATTCATTTTTTTACCTTGACGAGTATGGTTTTTTTACAATTTGTACATTGTAAAATCTATATAATTATAAGACAAAGTAATAAAGCGGATAAAGTGGACAAATTAAATTCAATTGCATTTTCAAAAATCGACTGTTTCGTATTCGAAATGTAATTATCTTCATTCTGCTGAAATTAAAATGGAATTTAAATTTTTTCCAAAATGCTTAAGGTACTAGTACCTATTAGAAGGTAAAAAAAGCAAATTTTCAAATAAGATCATCTCAACTTCTTTATTAGCTATCACCATGTTTTTTTTAACGCTAGGCATTTTATGGAGAATAAAGAAAAACCCGAGTCCTTGACTGGTCATTTTGTCCGTGATTGGAAGAGGGCGCCAAAGTACGATCCTCGAAAAAAGTAGTCCCATGGCGGACAGATAATCTCCGGATTGGGAGGTCTGAAACAAAATCGGGAAAAAGCACGTTAAAGAGGAAGGTTTTTACACAGGAATCCACCGTCGATATGCAAAAAAGTAAAAAAATAAAAAAAATGGCCTATGCTTGAAAAAAAAGTGCAAAGAAACCACCGTTTTTTAAATCTTTTCTGTGTTGCCAAATTTTTTGTTGATCACTTTTTTGCAAAAAAATGGTGGACACCTAAATAAACAAGTGAAAAAATCCCGGTGATGATCGGTCCAGTGAATCCGGAGATTAACTGTCCGCCATGCGAAAAAAAGTCGTTTTGAGAAAAACGCGTTTAAAGTTTTTTACGTATACTTTTCTATATTTCTCGGAATATATAAAGTTTTATTACCTTCAATTAATTAATCCGCAAGATTGATTAATCCAGGTCAAGATCTGTATACGTTAGTAGACAAAAGGACCCCAGTATTGTAGAGAATGGGGGTATGCAGCTGGCGCGCGCGGGAACCGAGCGCGGGCTACCCGACGCGCTCCGACGTAGAGTGCTATATATCGCTATAACTTTTTTTCTGTTCAGAATTTTTTCATAAAATTTTAAGGAGTGATTCTTCATGCTTTGAAGAGTCGAAAAATGAAATAAAAAATTTCAATTTTTTGAACCCGCTAATAGGTACTAGTACCTGGATTTGTCTGGCAAATATGGGGTTTCTCAAAATGACCTGATGTTTTAATTTATGAATAACGACGTATTATTCAGTTGAAACATGGAGGTTAGCGTCAAATAGGGTTACTTTGAACAGATTTTGGAAATGTTGTAGGTCACTTTTTTTAACATCCTGAATTCCAACTTTTCTTTGCTCCAATAGAACAATGTGTCCTTTGGCCATCAAACGTATAAGAAAGACGGTCCCACCACCTCGCCACAACTTTATATATGTATTTTTTTTAAGTGTCAAAGTAAACTCGAATGTGGGGTTACTTTGGCAAGGCACTGAAATGCAATTTATGTCAAAGATTAAGGGTTACTTTGACATCATTTCAATAAAAAATGCAATATTCGATGCATTATGCATGGAATTAAACGAAAAACAATGATTTTTCCAATCAAATTGCCATCTTTATTAAGCAAACATTTTACATAAAAATCGCAAGTACGTAGGGTACTATTATAGGCACTCAATCAGTCTTATAATTATCGTTCAGACCAAAATCACCTTAAGCAACATTACAATCAACTTTAGCAACATTATAATAACCTTGAATAACAAATTTGAGCAACAATAGAAGAAAAGTTCACAAATAATTAGCCCGTGTCCTCGCACACCACCTGTTAAAGTAGCCGCAAAAATTGTCAAAGTTACCCTTAATGTCAATTTATCGATATTCGATAAATAGCCGCCTCGTCCCTATTTGCAAACGTTCACTCTCATGACAAAATGTTCAATAACATTTTGTCATAATCGCTGATTAATTTCGTAATGCTGCCTCCAATTGTTGCCTTTAGCTCTGGAATGGTCTGTGGATCATTGGCATACACTTTTCCCTTCAGAAAACCCCAAAGAAACAAGACCAATAGCGTCAAATCGCAGGATCTTGGTGGCGAATTCACATCGCCGAGGCGCGATATAACACGACCATGAAACTTCGTCTGCAATTACTGCATTATTTCGCCCGCAGTGTGGCAGGTTGCGCCATCTTGTTGAAAGAATATGTCTTCCAAGTTTATGCCGTTTGTGTCATTTGTCGGATATTGTGTTCCACACATAACCTCCATCTTCGCACCTTATATTAAAATTAAAATACAGAAAAACTTCAGTTATACGTTTTTCAAGGGATACATCAAATATGACGTATAAATGAGAATAACCTAGAAGTGAAAGTACTATCTTTACAAACGGAATCTGCCGGGGCTAGAGAAATTTGACGTATAAGTGATAAACGTATAAACGAGGTTCCACTGAATTCGTACGTTTCAAATAAATAATACGTTTTATCAATAAATTAAAATGTCCGGTCATTTCGAGGCACCATTCACTGCTCATCACAAAAGTAGGGGAGACCTAGAAGGATTGACGCGGAGGTAAGTTGAAACAGTGTCAATGTCTCGGTAGATGTGATTGTTAGCGGGCTGGCAACAATGCCATTCTTTCATTGCTACGAATTTGTCGTTTTGCAGTTCTCTTTATCAATAGTGAGTTTCGAATCAAGTGGCATCGCATTGTTGCCACCTAGGAGGGTTGAAACAAGGTGTTTCAACTCACCTCGGTTGCAGGAACATTTTCATCCGTTTATATTTCGTGGTGTGGTTTACAAGGCTTGCATTTGTTTTATTTCAGATGCTGAAGAAATATATTAGGAAAACGGTAGAGGCATGACGAGCCGAGAAATATATGAAGTCGCCGCTGAAGAGGTTACTCTACGGGACGAAAGATCAAGCACAAAGAGAACGTGGAAAGTGAAGACGAGGAAGAGTATTTTTGCGTGTGTTGTATAGAATCGGATTCAAACAGCAGGCCAGATGAATCGTGGATGCAATGCCTGGAGTGCAAAGCATGGTCGCACGAAGCCTGCACTGGTAGAGAACTTTCATATGTATGTCACAATTGTTTGTCAGAATAGAGATTGTTGGCTTTCTTGCCATAAAGTTTCTCCTTCAATTTATTTTTCGGTTTGCCATATTTTACTATTTAATTCCGTGAGATTCGCAAGTTCATATTCGTTTACATTCATATTCAGCTGGACCTTACAAAAATTTGTCTGACTGAATAAAAAAGCGAGACTTAGATTAATGTCGAGGTTAAGTTTTTAAATTTTTAATAAAGGTTTTTTAATAACAATGTGTTTTTACACAGTTCATACCCATGTTTTCCACCAATTCCCAGGCGTTTCAACTCACCTCGATAGCTTTTTCAAATTACCTCGATATGAGGAGAGTTGAAACAAAACGACGTATTGTACTTAAGGCTTTCCCCCCACTTGTAGCGCAAAAAAAAGGCCTTTTTCATGAATTTTTATAAAGAAAACTACAAAACTTTTTTAATCGATCAATATACCATCTTAAAGAACACATCTTGAAGAGCTTTCAGTAATTTTTTTATTGAAAAATATTACATTGTTTAGTGGCAAATGGCCGTCAATGAAATAATGTTTTTATACCAGGTGTGTAAGTATGAAACCGGAATTTGCCCATAGGTGGCGCTAGATGTCGATGCAGTTACCGACACATCACGTCAGCGGTGTCTTGTTATTGTATTGATATCCGACAAAGATTTCCAACTCACAATAACACGAGTTTCATTCAGTAGCATTAGTTTATTAGAGATAAACATGTCGAGTTTTGTGCCAACAAATTACGATTTGCGGACAGCACTACTTTTCTGTTTTCATCTGAAGAAAACCGCAGCCGAATCGCATCGAATGCTTGTGGAGGCGTTTGGTGAGCATGCTCTCGGTAAAACACAGTGTTTCGAGTGGTTCAAACGGTTCAAAAGTGGCGATTTGGACGTGAGGAACGAAGAACGTGGAAGAGCACCGAAAAAGTTTGAAGACGCTGACCTGCAAGCCTTGTTGAACGAAGACGACGCTCAAACACAACAACAACTGGCGGATCAGTTAAAGGTGACCCGAGAAGCCATCTCCCTTCGGTTGAAAGCCATGGGAAAGATACAAAAGGTGGGGAAATGGGTTCCACATGAACTCAACGAAAGACAGCAGGAAAACCGCAAAACATCATGCGAAATGCTGCTCGCCAGGTTCAAAAGAAAGTCATTTCTCCATCGAATTGTGACTGGCGACGAAAAGTGGATATATTTCGAGAATCCTAAGCGCAAAAAGTCATGCGTTACTCCGGGTGAACCATCAACATCGACGGCAAGACCAAACCGCTACGGACGAAAGACAATGCTGTGTGTTTGGTGGGATTAGAAGGGCGTAATCTACTACGAGCTGCTGAAACCTGGGGAAACTGTCAATACTCAACGCTACCGACAACAAATGACCGATTTGGATCGAGTTTTGCGTGAAAAACGACCAGAATACCAACAAAGACAACACAAGGTGATTTTGCTGCATGACAATGCACCAGCACACAAAGCAAAACAGGTCCAGGAAACGATAGAGTCGTTCCGTTGGGAGATTCTTCAGCACGCGCCTTACTCACCGGACCTTGCCCCATCCGATTACTACTTGTTTGCATCGATGGGACACGCACTTGCTGAGCAGCGCTTTGCTTCTTACGAAGATGTACGAAAATGGCTCGATGACTGGTTTGCCTCAAAAGAGCAACAGATCTTTTGGCGCGGAATCCACAAATTGCCAGAAAGATGGGAAAAATGTATAGATAGCGACGGACAATACTTTGAATAAGTTACTTTGTATCATATCATTACAATAAACGTGTTTTTTCTGTACAAAAATTCCGGTTTCATACTTACACACCTGGTATACACGGTTTGTGGTGACCAACATTGCGGCGAAGTGGATCATCTGAAAAAAAAATGCGGATGGATTTAGTCAAATATAAGTATAAACTAGTCTTTAATCGAAGGATTTTAAAAAATATTCATTTTTCACAAAATGGCGGACAGTCAAAGTTAATGGTTTGATTTTAACGAAAAAAAATCGAACGATTAAAGACTACATTTTTATGTATTAAATAAGCCTGCAAAATTTCAAGAAGATCGGTTCATTAGTGTTCGAGTAATCTTGGTCACCGACTTCAGAAATGCCATTTTGAGAAAAACGCGTTTAAAGTTTCAATTTCAGTTTACACGAAGAAAATATTTTTTTTGTTAACTTACATAGAGTCATCTATTCCGGGCATAAAAAAAACTGCACTTCAAATTGCACTTCAAAAAAATGCAATAAAAAAATCGATTTTTTCAAAATCGCAAGTGGGGTAACCCCTTAAGTATTGTTTTTTTACAGGTTACGTAATTCCTGGAGTCATTTCTAGTCGAAAATCGATTAGTCGATTAAAAAAGCTACAAAACAACTTTATATTTACCCGAATCTCTGATATGGGGTGAAATCTGAAAATTGTTTCAACCCTCCTAGGTCTCCCTACGAGATATTTTTTCTTTGACGAGGGCTTTGCAAACCAGTGATCATCATATTCTCGATCGCAAAATCTCCGTGGCCTTGAAAAACATATGGCCACCTTTTAATTATCACCCTGCATATCCTCGTGCACATTATGAGGAATTATTATTTGTATGGTGATTTCTATAGTCCTCCACATATCTAGACCGCCACTATAGAGGAGGGGCTCGACACGAAGCTGAGAGAATCTCCCGCGCATCGACAAATTGATATTTCTCCAGGCAGTCAGCGAGTTAGCGAAGATCAGCGCGGTGTCTGCATCGAACACGCGGCGTGCGCGCTTGTGAATCTTTATTCTCGATATACTTATATATATATATATATATATATATATATATATATATATATATATATATATATATATATATATATATATATATATATATATATATATATCATAGTAACTCTTCCACCCTCGCACGCAGTGATATATATTAACGTATTTACGCTGCACCCTGCGGCTTTGCAAGAATAACATACCGCAAAGTTTTGTTCTCCTTCCCATCCACACATACACCTACATGAGGTTTCCGTTCAGCATTACACAGGGTTACACCTGCGCATCACTGGGCGCTGAGCGCTGACAATTACCTGGCGATCGATGGATCGCCCGGGGTTGAGATCTCAGCGCCCGGCAACCGCATATGCGATTATGCGCGCGAGAACGAAACGCAAAACAAGGCCCTCCCGCACGGGGCTGACGGAGAGCGGCGAGGGGCGGAGGGCGGGGAGGGGGAGGATGAGCTATTGTCAGGGGAAAAAAGTGGGCTACAGGTACGAGCGGCAAATTGCAGGTAATTGCCGACCATTCATTTGCAAGAGTACACACACTGTTGCCGATTCTCAATCCGTGTCTTGTATTCGCGGCTGGAGACACCCGCACATCCGCACACGTAGTGCATCGAGTATTCTAGACAAAATGGGATAATTTTTGACCCCTGGCGTTTTTTGAGGCCTTACTTTCGTTCTCAACTTAAGGCGGGAGCCTGAATTGGAAGGTCCAAATGGCCGTTTTTTTATTGCTCAAATCGATAGATAAACTATCCAAGGATATATTTACAAAGTTGCAGAGGCCAATTGTAAATATTTTCGTAGATACAAGGCCAAAAGCAGAGAAGCGATTGATATTTGAGATTGATATTTCCTCCTATTGAAAACTTTGAAGCGCGTTTTCTCCAGTTTTCATTTTCACGATTTTTCCAAATTGGCGGGCGTGACAGCAAAAAATTGAACGACCCATTGAATCAAACCAAAGTTTATTTTCTTCAGTATGAAAATCTCTTCTGAGTGAATTAAAAAAGTTGTTGAAAAAGTCTTTTTAAATAATTTTTATAGTACGTTAAAGTGTTTTTTTAACACATTTTTTTCAAACCTGTAAAAAGTTATAATTTCACGATTTTTTCAGCTTTTTCTCAATTCACCCAGAAAAAAATATATGACAATTGAATATTTTATTGGTTTATTTGGTTCAGTCAAGAATTACGAGCTGCATTTTTCCCACCAATTGGGGACTGCAGTGGGAAGACATTGAATAGGCCGATAAATCTGCAGTCATTTGTTATTTCATGTTGAAATTTTTTTTTGTTCATTTCAAATATACATTTAAAAATACCTTAAGGGGAGATATACACCTAGGAGCCTGAAAAAAGGTGATTTTGTGAATTTTTTCAAGGAAAACTATTTGAAATTTCGGATTGGGGTTTTAATCATCTAAAAGTATGTACATTCAAAAATCTGTTTAATTTTCTTTATTTCAAAATATCAAAAATATACAAGGATATTGTATGATCCTTGGAGCGTCGTAAAAAATCTGCGTATACGGTACCCACTGGCGTTTCTTCAAAAATCATCTGAAAAAAAAAACCAAAAAGATTATTAAATTACATACTATAATCTAGTACTTGTCATAGCCGATTTTGAAAATATCGATTTATGACAAAATGGCGGACGTTTGAACATAAATAGTTATTTTTGGGCCAAAAATTAGTTATTATTTTGCCTATGAAACAAAAACTAAGTGACGGAAAAAAATTCTATGACAAGTACTAGATAATGGTGTATAGAATAACCACAAAAAACCTCAATTCAATCGGTTCATTGGTTTTCGAGAAATTTTGGGTACCGCTTTCAAAAACGTGGTTTTGAGAAAAACGCGTTTGAAAATTTGGGAATGAATAAATCATGAAATTTGTCAACTTACATGGAATCATCGATGCCAGGCCCATAATGTAGGTCTTCTACGGTCGACGGAACGTTCATAGCTTCTAAATCCTCGACCTCGACCATCTAGGTGTATATCTGCCCTTAATGTTTACTAGGCTCACTTGTTTTTTCCCTTCTAAAAACATTCCCGAAAAAACGCTTTCTTGCATTTTCTAATTCAGGCTCCCGCCTTAAGAAATCGATTTATCATTGGTGATGAATGAGGGAATTTTTTTCGAAATTTCTCTAGTCTTGGCTGAGCATAACGGTTCGTTGTTCAGTTTTGAGCGTCAGTTTCGGAAGGTTGGGCAACTTGGGAAAGATTTGGAACTCTTGGAATTGCCAATACATCGGAATCCAATAGGTCTCATCGTTCAACGTCTGTCCCACGATCTCCATGCGTCCTCCATTCCGCCTCTTATTCAGTCTCGCATATGCAGTTGTTCTTTTGGTTTTGTGAATGGCGCTGGTCATACGCCCACGAGATTACCCAAATTACCAGAGCCCTGGGGATAGCGAGCGTATACAGGCGCCGGAATGCGCAAACGTTGCCGAATGTACGCGTCGATCGCAACCAGTAAGATTTGTCCAGTGCTGCATACAATGAAATCAACGCGGATCAAGTCGTTCTATCTTAGGGAATAAGATAGACCCTAACGAGGTATCCCCTCTGGAAGCCCAATTTGAAGGGTCAGAATGATTCATTTTTTTCTAGTGACACATTGGTTAGAATAAATTAATTTTTTCCCAGCATGTTGTACCCATGTTTGTAGTTACAGTGTGATTTTTTCGGAAGAAGATCTTTGAAAGTGTTCGTGGTGTTGCAGTTGGCGTTGCAGTCCTCCAGCGGCGAGGTCCAACACGGCCGGATCTCTACCAGGCTCAAATGTAATTTGAAACGAAAACAAAAAATGTTTTCTTCAAATATATCCAACTGGCTATAGGTCCATTATCCACTTTTCGAAATTTCGAAAAATACCCAAAATGACAGGTTCTCCAAAGAAAACCTCATTTTCATTCTCAACCCGACGCACACTGTTCCACTAAAACGGTGTAACTTCGTCAATTTTTAGAATTTCAGGGTCCGGTTGTTTTTAAGGGGCTATACCAGTGTGACACTTTCAAAAAATCGATTTTTTTGCCTTTTTCGACAGTTTATACTTTCAAGAATATCCTGAAAAAATTTCAAGGCCGTATCTCTATCATTTTATCTTGCAAAAGTCGATAGTTCAATCTTTAAAGGCGTTTTTCCCGAAATGAGATTTTTCAAATTTGCTGACATTGTAACTCGAAGAGCAATTATCCGATGGACTTGAAATTCGAACTGAGTACTCTTGAATATATTTACTCTACAATGACGTAGGATATTTTTGATTGGATGAAAATTGATGATTTGGCATTGAAAAAAAACGACCATTTTATAGGCAAGAAAACAGGCTTTTTCATAACTACGCCATTTTTTTAGATTTTGATATTTTTCGAAAATCCTACGTCACTGTACAGGAAATACCTTCCAGTTTAACGACATTTTTTCCTTTTTCGGTTTTAGTTACTCAATCGGCCGGAATCATGTCAGCAGTGGAGGAATTTTTTTTGGTGCCTCCGAAGGCACCGCATAAGTCGCTTGGATCTCAATATTTTTCTATGAAAAAAATATGTAATATAGGTAAAATATAGCCAAACATTCTTAATTTTCCGAAACATTTAATTGAGTACTTTTCTTCCAAAAAATTCCCGAAAATCACCCAAATGTTCAGCGTTCACACTGGTATAGCCCTTTAAAATGATCTTGAAAGTTCACACTATAGCAATATGCAAAAAAAAAACGATTTTTTAGGTTTCCAGAAAGGGATACACCCTTACTTTTGTAACTCGTTCAAAAATTATCGTAGGGATCCAGTTGCATTCCCATACTTCTGTCTACTTCCTGATAGGGATCCAATGGGTCATCGCGTTGGATCCCTGTACTCAGATATCGCGCTCGGACGTTCGATTCTAATCGCGATTTCCCATTGGTATCGGATGTATGAATCCAATTTGAATCCACAAGGATTCCCACATTATCGAAAGGAGTCCGATACGATTCTTGATGGATCACATAGCATTCTATACGTTGAATTTTCCAAACGAAATACATAGATATACAAAATCAGTAAATCTTAAAAAAGTATAAATTGCTTTAAAAAGTATATCTTAAAAACTGATTTGAATCACTCAACTGAAAACCCACTACAATTATCGTTGTTGTTTATTTTACTGCACTTTGGCTGATCACCACACACGTTCACGTTCACGAAGCGTGCGAGTTATTTTTCAACACGCCGAGTTTTTTTCATGATGTTTTACATATGTTCAATTTGAACGTGGTAAGGATGCTCAAATGGCGTTCTTCGGGGAACAGTGCAGAATCCAATTGGATCCCAATGAGGACTCCCTATGTGTGGTGTCCCTAACAAATCCCTATAGAGATTTGGGTGTATCCTGGGACTCCCCAACAAATTCCGTGCACGGGATCACGAAAGGATATTTTTGGGAGATCCAACAAATAGGGTATCACCCCCTTTTTTGAAAAGTGTCTCGATTTGATCCTTTGGTGGTAATAAACTACTGGAATTTTTATTTCTATTTTATGAAATTGAAAATTGCCGTAAAAAGGCATTTAAATTTTACATTTCAAATTTCTTCGCGAAAACGCTAGCCGCCACTCTGCGTCGGTTCGTGACGTCACTTGCATAGTAAACATCGACGCTGCGCCAATTGTGAATATGTAAATTTTTTTGGTCAAAGTGAGTTACAATCTCCATCATTGATGTGTTGTTTCTAAATGTAAGAATACTAATGTAAAAACACCGGGAAAATTGTGGATTCAAATGCCTATTGATATAAATATGAGGAAGACGGATAAAGCTTGAGACGGATGAGGAAGTTGGATAAAACTTGCGAGAAGAGATCCAAAGTCATAGTCCGAAAAAAACCCCATTTGTTCTTTTTTGAAGTACAGATAACTATTTGAAAATGTGCAATTAACTACGACAAACGAGAATATACGAGGGTGGGGTAAAAAGTTTCGGGTCTGACCAAGAAAAACGATATTTAAAAATTTTATTTTTGCTTTATTTTTCAACATAATCTCCATCAACACTGATACATTTCTCATAACTCTCGCATCCCAAAAAACAGTAGCCATAACCTTGTTTGCCGATAAAAATGTTTTTGCCTTCTTTAGGGTTGGTTCCCCTTTTCCAACCAACTGTTTTGACTGTTCTTTACTTTCAGGAGTGTAGTGGTGGACTCATGTCTCATCAACAGTTATGAATCGACGCAAAAATTCGTTTGGATTACGTCTATACAGCGCCAAATTCTCGGTAGCGTCGAGCGTTAGCAAACGCTCGATTAGTCGAGAGTTAGCAAACGCGGCACCCACCTTGCACACAGCTTTTCCATGTTCAAATGGTTGTGCAAAATATTTCGCACACGTTCAGCTGACATCCTACAGGTCTCAGCTATCTCATGCACTTTCAACCTGCGGTCTTCCAACACTATTTTATGGATTTTTTCAATCATCTCTGAAGTTGTGATTTCAACGGGCCGTTCTGAGCGAAGCTCGTCAGAGGTGCTCACACGACCAATTTTAAATTCAGAAACCCACTGATTAATAGTTGAATATGATGGGGAGGAGTCTCCTAGCGCTGAATCCATCTCTTCTTTTATTTGTTTTGGTCTAAAAACTTTCAAATGGAAGTATTTGATGACAGCACGTTTTTCCAATTTTTCCATTTTTACGGAAACAACGGAAGCGTCTCGCGCAATGTGCTCTCAAACGCAAACTAACGTAGCGATTGGGCTAAAACTGTACATACAAGCTCGGTAGGAATGGTACTGTACGACGCCGCTCCAAAACTAGACCTAGTGGCACCATCTCTTGGTCAGGCCGGAAACTTTTCACCCCACCCTCGTATAGTTGTTGACGATTTCTTTTACAGGTTAGAGAGTAATACGTCTACCGCTTTCTTTGTTTACTGTGTCAACGATGCCACGTCGGAATCCATTATGGCGGCTACCGTTTCTCATGTTCATTGAACACAGAAAAAGTATTTAAAAAAAATGAATTATAAAATTTATGTCATGTTTTTATAAATTAAAACCAACATTACTCGATTGCTTATGGCGAAAACCACATCCTTTATACATTGCCCACACAGTTCATAATCAGTAAAAACATGATTAGCGTATCGGCGCAAACATTCGACAGTTTTCCTGTGCCTTCGATTTTCCAATTATTTGAAACAGTCCAGCAAGTGCGCACGTACCTGACGATTTTGTCGTCTTCATCTCACTATAGTCACTCTATATGAGCCGTAAGGGCGGCCAAAAGAGTATCGAGTACTCGAGTACATACTTTTTCGTCGCGAGTCAATACATCGCGTGAAAAAAAAACCTCCATAATTGACCACCTACTCGAGCGGTTTAAAAAATGTAACGTATACAACGCACGGAGTGTGCGTAGTCTCTCGTATTCAAGGGATGCGTAGTCCTACATTGCAATACGGCGAGCTCTCGAGAGACATCGTAAAGTGGGTACTCGTTCTTGCGGAACCCCTTTTGGGCTGGGCAAAGAGGGACTTTCTGTGCCCTGCGCCCAGAGGCGAAATCTACAAAGAGTTCTGGAACTGCACTCACCGTTTCGTCGAGAGAGAAAGAGATGACAGGAGAGGGAGAGGGGGGGAGGGAGGGATGGAGGGAGGGAGGGAGAGAGGGGGAGAGAGAGAGAGAGAGAGAGAGAGAGAGAGAGAGAGAGAGAGAGAGAGAGAGAGAGAGAGAGAGAGAGAGGGAGAGGGAGAGGGAGTGAGAGAGAGAGAGAGAGAAATACGAATTCTTAGTGATCCAGCAGGGACGGGATTTAGACTTGCACCACTCTCTGGATTTTGGTAAAAGAGCAGAAGAAGTGGCGGAGAGAGAGGGCGAAGGCTCAGAGGAGCGTGCGTTCGGTCAAGTATACAGAAAACGGCGGAACGCCGTCATCCTATGCCCACGCAATGGACATCCATCAAGGGCCCAAACGGCAAAGGACTTTGTCGAGTAATGGCGCGACGATACAAAAAACTTTTCCCTCCTCTCTCTATCTCTCTTTCTCTCTCTCTCTCTCTCTCTCTCTCTCTCTCTCTGTCTCTCTCTCTCTCTACTTACTCGTGTCTCTTAGCCTTCTGCAATGAGAAGCAGAAGAAGAGGAAGAAGAGAAGAATACTAAAAAATGTGCACGAAGAACTGAGTAAGAATGAAAAGTGAAGAAGAATCTAGAGAGAGACAGAGAGAGAAAGAGAGAGGAGAGAGAGAGAGGAGAGAGAGAGAGAGAGAGAGAGAGAGAGAGAGAGAGAGAGAGAGAGAGAGAGAGAGAGAGAGAGAGAGAGAGAGAGAGAGAGAGAGAGATAAATAGGGAGAATGAAGGAGAAAGGGAGTCGGCGACTGCGGCGATAAAGGAAAAAAAGAGAATGAACCAAAGGACAGTCCTTGCGACTCTTATAAAGCCAGCAAAGTGCCACACCGCCACCCACGTGCCTCCTCGAGAAGCGAGAAAATATTTTCGTCGGTGTCATGTGCGGATTCTCATACATAGTCGTGCGCGGCAAAACGGAATTCACAGAGAAAGAAAGAAAGAAAGAGGTGTAGCCGGTGAATCGATTATTCCTCCGCGCGCCGATTATTTTTCTTCCCCGCATATACAACGAGGGCGTATCGCGATTAAGCACTTTGGCCTCAAGTCTCTCGTTAAATCTTCATGAGCCTTCCCGCATACTTGAACAGCTCAATGAGTCATCATTTCGTGATGGGAAAAATAAAACTTCACTTTCCGGACAGACATTCGGCGGCTCGGCATATGAGAATAATTCGCTTCTTGCTTGATAAGAATATGGTTATCAATTGTAGACATTGTACAAACAGGAGGAAACGAGAACTAGAACTTTGTACACTATGTATAGAATACGAAGGTTTAGCTAGTATTTCTCCCGGTTTGCCCACCGTGTCTATATACATATGTGCGTATATGTCGGTGATTGTCCGGCAATTATCATTCTGCAGGACAACGATATAAAATAAAAATTTGATTTTTTCATCTGAAAATTCTAGTTGACTTCAGTTTTAATCGATATAATATCGGGGAGGGATATTCAGGGAGGAATTGAACAAACGCCCAATGGCTTCAAGGAATGTTTTTGAATTTTTAGTACCTCTTCAGCTTGCTAGTGTATACGAAGCCTGGTTGCTTGGACTGCAGAGGAATGATTTTCATACTTGAAATATAGCAAGAAAAAGGATAAGGACGGTTTATCTGGCAAATCTGTAGGTAGGACGATTACGAAATATGTTTATTATCCATCAATTAATTGGGTGGGGATCGGAAACTCGAACGATCAATATTCAGAACGATCGAAATTTCGAATTCAGTAATGACGAACGATCCAATATAGATAGATAAATCTTATGGTAGTCCGTAAAATAGTTAATCGAAATTGTGAATACAAAAATCTCGAAGTTGATTTATAGCGAAAACAAAAATCAGATTTAACAAAATAATGAGAGATACAATATCGATTCGCCTGTGCATATACACCAAACAATTCGAGACATCAAAGCGTCGAATTGTAAATGTTACAACAGTTTACAATTTCGAATTCATTAAAGCGAAGGACAAAAAGTTGATCAGTTAAAATAGCGATGGGCCAAAATGGCGAACGGTCCGGATAGCGAAAACTTGGCATCGAGCAATACTACTTGCGCTTCAGAATGAAGATGGCAGATGGCGTTAGTGGTCGGTCGGGTCAGGCAGCCATGTCATGTTCGTCATTTAGGTATTCGCCATTTCGGACCATCGATCATTTGCGTTTCTAAGATCTACACATTGGAAGTTTGTAGTCTCGATATATGGCTTTTTGCTATAGACGGTATTACGAATATTGGACACTCACTTTTTTTCTATTTTGGAGATATAAATATTTTAGGTTGTTCGAATCTGCATTTGTATGACTCAAACTGCAGACTATCTGAAAATACGTTCTCGAATAAATGAGCTCTCGAATAAATAATCCTTTGGTGTAACAGTTATTCGATTTCGTCATCGGTCAAAGGATAAAATTTCGAATAATTTAATCTTCGTTATTTTAAGAGTTCACAATTCCGTCGTTTCGAAATCTTTGACGTTCTATATTTGGTCATCCGACATTTTGACCCCCACCCAATTAATTAATATTATCCTTAACAAAATTCATCGTAGTGATTTACAACAAATAAGTGGCCGCGCTAGTGTGCGAAATCGTGGAACAATCTTCCCTGCATTGCGCCTCTCGTCACTTCAAATATGCGAAACAATTTTTTTTTCTTCAAGATGTACGTAGGCAAGCTATTTCGGGTACGAATTTTTTTTATAATTACCTATGTACGTATATATATATATATATATATTAGGGCAGCACAATTTTGTGGGGTTTTTTCCTTTTTCTCACCATCCTACTATGAAGAAAAATTATCGCGAAAGCTGGGAGCGGTCAAAAAATATATAGAGGTCGCTCAATCCTGCCAAAAATTCGCATCTAATTTTCATTTTTTAAATTATTTTTTCCCCACATCACACCCATGAATTTTACGCTTTATAATTTTTAAACTAAACTCCAGCCACCCAATGAATATTTAGTGGTTGCTCGAGAGCTTCGAAATATCCAATTTTAGCCCGTTTTTTTCACTCTTTTCACCCAGAAATTTGTTAAATTTTCAAAACAATTAATCTTTTTTCAAATTTTGCTCACACTTCTTACCCAAGAATTATAATCTTTGTTCTCACAAAATAATTCTTCAAAGCTCTTATTTAAAAAACAAGATTATCGGTCGTTTTATTCGTAAAACTGAAACGGCAGCTGTTTTCCACGCTGTATTCTACGACAAGCGACGTCATAATACAATAATACATAATAACACATAGCGTCTAATTAATGTTTGTCACAAATTATCATAATAAATTATTGAGAATATGTAACACTTTGCTATTTATTTTGTTTTTATGCTACAAGGAATTAAAGTGCATGCGAGATTTATTTTTTGGCGGGAATTGTGAATTTCGAAAACATCGAACGACCACTAAATATTTATTGGCCGGCTAGAGCATTCGCGAGGTTAATTAAAAAATTCTAAAGCGTAAAATTCATGGGTGAGAAGTGGACGAAACAAATCTATTTTTTAAGGCGTTACCTCCACTTATAGCGCAAAAAAGGCCTTTTTCGTGAATTTTTTAAAAGAAAACTACAAAACTTTTTTAATCGATCAATATACCATCTTAAAGAACACATCTTGAAGAACTTTCAGTAAATTTTTTATTGAAAAATATTACATTGTTTAGTGGCAAATGGCCGTCAATGAAATAATGTTTTTATATACACGGTTTGCGGTGACCAACATTGCGGCGAAGTGGATCATCTGAAAAAAAAATGCGGATGGATTTAGTCAAATATAAGTATAAACTAGTCTTTAATCGAAGGATTTTAAAAAATATTCATTTTTCACAAAATGGCGGACAGTCAATGTTAATGGTTCGATTTTAACGAAAAAAAACGGCCGTTTTTTGGCTATAAAACGGCCATTTTTTTTCGAAAACAAAATCGAACGATTAAAGACTACATTTTTATGTATTAAATAAGCCTGCAAAACTTACATAGAGTTATCTATTCCGGGCCCATCCAGAAGTATGGGCCCGGATACTTGTACTTCAAAAAAATGCAATAAAAAAAATCGATTTTTTCAAAATCGCAAGTGGGGGAATCCCTTAATGAAAATTTGAATCTTTGGGAGGCTTGAGCGACCTTTAAATATTTTTTGACCGCTCGCAACTTCGGCGACATTTTTTTTCTTCTTCAAACAAGATAATTGGATGGTGAGAAAAAGCGAAAAAAATAGAACTCAAATATGTGCCACCCTAATACACATACACGTATCAATATTATACAGATACAATAAACGCGTATTTTCTTGGCTGAAAAAACTGCAAAATATAGAACAGCAGGAAATATTCCTCGGCCGAATTCTTGACAAATTTCATCCGCTGCAAATCGTAAGAACGAACTTTTTTCACGCGGGGCACCGCATTCAGGTTCACTCGAGTCCCTGTGGTTCCTTACGCGAACGCGTCTTCAGCCGAACAAAAGCATCAACGAGAGGAATACGAACCCGTGAAAGGAGGGATCGTCGCATCCCACCAGTCAAGTGACCCTCGAGGATTTTCGTATAAAATGGTTGAGGCGCGCGTCAAATGCCTCAAAAATAGTCAATGAATTGCCACTACAGAGTCACTCGAAGGATATGTATCTGCATTCTTGCACTTCTCGTCATGGAAATGCACGAGAGCATACCGTGGGTACTAAATCTCAGCGTGCAATGCTGCGAGCAGGAGAAAACCCATTCATAAGATTTCTCGGACCCTTGAATGAGCACGACTCCCACTCGGCAACGAGAAGAGTTCGATGGACCATGCACTGTGCGGTGAAGAAACGCCAAAGTTGGCCGCGTCTCTTTTTTTTTGTTCGGCACTTTCGAAATGGAAATAGTAGGGGGAAGGAACAGCGAATGCACGAATTTGGCACGGACAGATGCACAATTTTTACTACGTTCCTTTTTTTTACAACCTTCGCATTCTCGTGCTCCTTGGTAATAATAACAGACTGCTTTACGTTATTGCAACTGGTGCACGAGGTTGGCTGTTTTTTACTGGCAAGAAAATCAAATAATTTTTCACCGGAGTTGGCAAGAGTAGAGGACTTTGTAGGATTTATATATTTTTTTATACGGCCATGGAATCAATTGATTAGACGATATTTGTCTCGCAAAGTCACAAGCAGAAAAGGCACTCTTCATTGAGAGAATTGTATGATGTTCCCAACCAGATTTTAACTACATTTTACATTTTACTGAGGGGACAATAATACGCAATAGCCATAGTTACTGCCAAAAGTTCAGAGCTGCTCATTGATAACATAACAGTTGCCGAATTATGCACATATCTTAAGGGGTTACCCCCACTTGCGATTTTGAAAAAATCGATTTTTTTATTGCATTTTTTTGAAGTATAAGTATCCGGGCCCATACTTCTGTATGGGCCCGGAATAGATGACTCTATGTAAGTTTACAAAAAAAAATATTTTCTTCGTGTAAACTGAAATTGAAACTTTAAATGCGTTTTTCTCAAAATGGCATTTCTGACGTCGGTGACCAAGATTACTCGAACACTAATGAACCGATCTTCGTGAAATTTTGCAGGCTTATTTAATACATAAAAATGTAGTCTTTAATCGTTCGATTTTTTTTTTCGAAAAAAAAATGGCCGTATTATAGCCAAAAAACGGCCGTTTTTTTTCGTTAAAATCGAACCATTAACTTTGACTGTCCGCCATTTTGTGAAAAGAGATGATTTTTTTAAATCCTTCGATTAAAGACTAGTTTATACTTATATTTGACTAAATCCATCCGCATTTTTTTTCAGATGATCCACTTCGCCGTAATGTTGGTCACCGCAAACCGTGTATATAAAAACATTATTTCATTGACGGCCATTTGCCACTAAACAATGTAATATTTTTCAATAAAAAATTACTGAAAGTTCTTCAAGATGTGTTCTTTAAGATGGTATATTGATCGATTAAAAAAGTTTCGTAGTTTTCTTTTTAAAAATTCATGAAAAAGGCCTTTTTTTTGCGCTACAAGTGGGGGTAACGCCTTAATCGCAACCACCAATCTTACGTACATACGTTTATTCTTCAATGCTATATGATATAGTAGGTTTTCATAAAATGGATATTCCCTGATACTATTAAAAGTACTTCCCCAAGATTGTAATAGTCAACTCAAGTATATATACATTGATTAAGGGGTATTCTCACTTTAGACGCTAAAAAAGGTTTTTTTATAGGTTTGTATTTTAGATATTGATATAAAAGTTGTTACATTTGATAAATGCACATTCGGAATACATTAAAAAAAAAAAATTTATGTGTTTATGTAACCCAAACAAACTTTAAACGCGTTTTTCTCATAAGAACGTTTTCCGACGGCTTGTTGATAAAATCTTCGAAACTACTGAACCGATCCTTATGAAATTTTAACCACATAGTCTTTACAACTACAGCTATAGCGCAGATCAATGATTTTTTTAAATTTTGATGTTTACTATTTTTTTGCCAAAAACGGTGGAAAAAACACGTTTTTTTTGTTTTTTCGAAAAATGTCCGCCATTTTGTTATTTTTGCATATATCAAAAATCATATGATATGCGCTATAGCCATTAACATACTGAGTCTAAAACCGTTTGATTTTTTTGTTTCGGATGATCCAGAGATTTCATCAACAGCGCAGACCTATAATTTTTTTAGGACATTTTTTTAACTACCATTTTCGTCTATAAACAGTGACTTACGGTAGCACGAGCGCGCAATCTTGATTTCTATAGATTTTGTTCAAGTTTTTACCAGACATTGTCCATATCATTATGCATGTTGGAGTGAAATTTCAGAACAGTCGACTACATACATTGGAAGATAATGGGTTTTAAAATTGCAACTTTTAACACTGCAGGGTCTGCATCGAAATTTAGACAGAACAATTTTCCGTAAAAAATATTTATTCCCTATAATAAGACATGTGCATATTTAAAATAACACTGCAACACAAACTTTTATTTGCAAGTAATTTTTAATCGAACAAAGTTTTTAATTATTTATGAATGAATTAACACATTAATTTGTTGATGGAGATAACATAAACAATATGAAATATTATTATTTATAATGCAAATGTTTTGTATCACAAAACTTTTCACTTTAGGAACACAATAATTATTTTTTTCTCGAAATATTGAACAATACTGTTCTGCGGTGTTGCCATATGTCTTCTTATTATAGGGGACAAACATTTTTTGCGGAAAATTATTCTGTCTAAATTTCAATGCAGATCCTGCAGTGTTAAAAGTTGCAACTTTAAAATCCATGATTATCTCCCATTACTATCTCCCAATCTAAATAGTCGACTCTTCTAAAATTTCACTCAAACATGCATAATGATATGAACAATGTCTGGTTAAAATTTGAACAAAATCTATAGAAATCAAGATTGCGCGCTCGTACTACCTTAAGGCGTTAGGCCACAGTAACGGGTATAAAATCACGTGCGAATTTTATAATTTTTTTCGTACGAAAAAGTGATTCACTCATAAAATTAATTACACATCTGTTTAGTATGAATATCAAACTATTAGAAAAAATATATATATATTTTTTTTCGATGTACAAAATGGCCGACTACTCCAAACTTCTCGAAACAGCCTTTTTTCAATTGGCCTGACAAACAACTTCAACAATTTTCACTCGATTTACTTCAAAATTAAAAGTTATGTTCCTAATTGCATTTCGCAGAGAAGTGGGCACGGAATTTCTGGTTAATCGAAATCTTTTCATTTTATGAACAGTTCATGAGCAGTCATAACGACATTTTTCACTGAAAATTCATTTCTTAAGTTCAAATACCTACAACTTTTGAAAAAACAATATTTTTTAAATTCCGTACGCACTTCTCCAGGTATTTTAATTTAGATTGACGAGAATTTTTGTTTTTTGTTCTAGGTCAACAATTGTGGATGCTAAACGTCACGCCGCGGAGCGCCTAACAAAAGACAACAAAAGAAAATATCAGTAGTCGGCCATTTTGTACATCGAAAAGAAAAGATATATATTTTCTAACAGCTTGATATTCATACTAAATAGATGTGTAATTCATTTTATGAGTGGATTACATTTTCATACGAAAAAAAATTGTTAAATTCGCACATGATTTTATACCCGTTACTGTGGCCTAAGGCCTTAAATAAACTTTTTTTTAAATGTATACAATTAAATTTAATGTATTTCGAAAGTGTATTTATTGAGTGTAACAACTTTTATGTCAATATCTATAATATAAACCTATAAAAAAAATTAATGAAAATAGCCTTTTTTAGCATCTAAAATGAGAAGACCTCTTAAGTCTTCGCTATACGTAAACTTTACTATGCGATTGAGCGTCCTCTCCCTCTCTCTCTCTCTTTTCTCTCTCTCTTAACTACACACAGCGGGCATCTCCATACACAAACGGGTACATTTTCAATATCAAAGCAATAAAAACACCAATAGCCATTGACACACTCGCGTAAAAGCCGCAAAGAGCGCCCGGAGCGCGAAGGCCACACATTTTTTTCTCCCGAAGACTCCGAACGAACAATTACTTAGCGTATAATGGTCGCCGAGGGGGCGATTCTCCAATGGACACTCGTTTTGTCATGACTCTCGTAAAAGATGTATATACGAATCGTTTTCCATTCTGAAGTTCCAACATTGAGAGCGTACAGCCGTGTAACAAAGTCACCGAGCTGCAGATGGACCATCGGTCAAAAATCAACTGAAAGCATCAATGAACTCGAAAAACCGGAGGCAGGTCTTTCACAAAGTGCGACTTTTCATTGAAATGCACGTGAGCTGCCTCACAGAGTCTCTCAACGAAATTTTTTACCTCCGATGACCAACGATCTCATGACATTTGTAAACGATCGTCGAACTTTCGGAGAATCTCTGACTGGGCCCAGCCGAAACCGTGAAAATTGGGCATAATGCCGCTCCGTGAGACGGCCGAGCAATTTGAAGCTGCGACAAAAGCTGGACCGTAACGCCTCGACGAACGACCGATACCCAAATTCGAGTGCACTCAACATCGAGTTTTTCGACAATGTCGAGCCAATATGACCCTCCTGAAATCGCCATTTATTAAGTATACTCCCAACATACGAACGTATAGGTGCAATCCAAATAGCTGCACGAACGGTAGCTGGCAGTGTGCTCATCGATCCGAATGTAAGTGGTTGGAAAATGATATTTGATTTCGCTCAAGGGATCAATTCACTGAGTACGGTACACTGAGAGAAATCTATGGTAACTTCAACCATATTTTAACCATATTTTATATTACCCTGAGGGAACAACAATATTTTATAGTCATGGTTACTGCCTAAAATATAGTACTGCTTATGATATATCAGCAGTTGTGTTAACTATGCTCGTATGTTAAGGCGTTACCCCCACTTGTAGCGCAAAAAAGGCCTTTTTCATGAATTTTTTTAAAGAAAACTACAAAACTTTTTAAATCGATCAACATACCATCTTAAAGAACACATCTTGAAGAACTTTCAGTAATTTTTTTTATTGAAAAATATTACATTGTTTAGTGGCAAATGGCCGTCAATGAAATAATGTTTTTATAAACACGGTTTGCAGTGACCAACATTGCGGCGAAGTGGATCATCTGAAAAAGAAAATGCGGATGGATTTAGTCAAATATAAGTATAAACTAGTCTTTAATGGAAGGATTTTAAAAAATATTTATTTTTCACAAAATGGCGGACAGGCAAGTTAATGGTTCGATTTTAACGAAAAAAACGGCCGTTTTTTGGTTATAAAACGGCCATTTTTTCGAAAAAAAATCGAACGATTAAAGACTACATTTTTATGTATTAAATAAGTCTGCAAAATTTCAAGAAGGTCGGTTCATTAGTGTTCGAGTAATCTTGGTCACCGACTTCAGAAATGCCATTTTGAGAAAAACGCGTTTAAAGTTTCAATTTCAGTTTACACGAAGAAATTATTTTTTTTTGTAAACTTACATAGAGTCATCTATTCTTACTTATACTTATACTTCAAAAAAATGCAATAAAAAAAATCGATTCTTTCCAAATCGCAAGTGGGGGTAACCCCTTAACCGCAACCAACAATCTTACAAGCATACGCTGATTGTTCAATGCTATATAATATAGTAGGTTTTCATGAAATTGATATTTCCTTACACGATCAAAAAATAGTGATTTTTACCACATTGAATGATATGTCTACTAAATCTATATAATATTTAATAAACTAAAAAATTCTCAATTGAGTGTACTACTTGTATGACTGTTTATCATAATTTGTCGTTCCCTGACCTCCTGAAATGATTCCAATCGAAGAAAATATTTCGCTTGAACATGGATTCGAACCTACGACCTACCTACCTATACTACGCAGGCTACCACTATGCTACCGAGTACCTATGTTATTTTGATAGTAGATTTGGCACAACAGATCAAAGTAATTCCAGCTGCAGTTCCAAATAGCTGTTACCTTCGATATAGGTGGAATTTCGCACAGATCGTCTTTTTGATAATACAAGTCACTGCTTAAATGGATTTTTGGCGCAACGCAACAGTTTTCGAAATATCGAATTTTAAAAACTGATAAATTAATGCGCTAATATATCTATATCGATCATAGCGTGGGACCGCTGTCTCTACCTTATTGACAAGTTCCACAAATTATTTACGTCTTCACTATAAGATTACCATAATTTTGTTCGTATAGTCACTTTTCGTAAGATCTTGTAACAATGTAGCCTCAACAAGTATTAATGTTAACCATATATACAGTACAAACTTGCACTGAGAAAAATGTCCATAGTATTTTAAAAAAACGCCCATGATAAAAGTGGGCATAGTTAAATTCCCTATAGTTTATTGACACCGCAATCATAATATGGTTAACACAACTATACCCATGTAGAGATTGACCGTTGGGCCTGGGACGGGCCTTCACAGTTAGCCTTTCTGGAATATTGGGCCGTGAGTATTTACCAATGAGGCGCCTTTGTAGAAATGATAAGAACGGCCCGATATCGGCCAGCAGAGCCAACAATTATTGGGCCAATGATTTAATTCATTGTAGCGCCAATGTTGGTGATTGCACTTGGCCCTATGTGGGCCCTCTTAAAGGGCCTATGTAGAAATTGACCACTGGCTCTATGATGGGCCTTCACAGTTGGTCTATCTAGAAGTTAGTCTATCTAGAATATTGGGCCGCGAGTTTGTTTGGGTTTGTTTGGATGCGTGAAAAATATTCAACCTATATCGGGCCAAGATTGGCCCGAGATTGGTCCTTATGGATACATATGTCATGGAATAACCTTGAAATAAATTGTGATTTGCGTATATGACAGGTACCAAAATTTGCATATTTTACTTATGTTGGTTGTTTACAAATGACAATAATAGGCCAAGACTTGATTACAAAAACTGAACTACAAAATATAGACGATTAATATATGACGTGCCAGTTATTTGCCTATTCTGGCACAATATACAGATAATGAATAACCCAAGGCTTAAATAAAATAAAAGCAGGTATGGCCTGACCCAGTTAGCCAATAAAGGGCTTAGATTAATTAAATGTAATTTCCAGTATTTTAGCATTGCCAGTTTTAAAATGGCAAATTTCGATGAACTATCACGGCTGTTTATTGGTTTTAACAGATGGGCCCGGATAGGTTTTAGTAGTGGGCTGATATTGTGCCAATTCTCAATTTATAACGGAACAATAATGGGCCAATGTAATTGGCAGTACTTCAGCAACACCACTTTAAAAATTGGCAAATATTGTTTATCTATCATGACTGTTTAATGAATTTAAAAGATGGGCCATGATAGGTTTTAACTATGGGCCGATATTGTGTCGGTTTTCAATTCAGAACGAGACAATAATGAGCCAATGTAATAGCCAGTATTTTAGGATTGCCAGCTTTAGGATTGGCAAATTTAGTTTAACTATCACTGCTGTTTATTGGTTTTGAAAGATGGGCCAGGATAATCCTTAGTAATGGGCCGATATCGTGCCGGTTCTCAATTTATAACGGGACAATAATGGGCCAATGTAATTGCTTGTATTTTAGCATTACCAGTTTTTAAATTGGCAAATATAGTTCAACCATCACGGCTATTTATTGGTTTTAAACGATGGGCCGATATTGTGCTGGTTTTCAATTTATAACGGAACAATATTGGGCCAATGGAATTGTCAGTATTCTAGGATCCCCAGTTTTTAAATAGGCAAATTTAGTTTAACTATCACGGCTGTTTATTAGTTTTTAAAGATGGGCCAGGACAGGCTTTAGGGATGGGCCGATATTGTGCCAGTTTTCAGTTTAGAGCGGAACAGTAATGGGCCAATATTATTTCTCTTTTGTTGGCTTATACGATGGTCCCAATATTGGCCTGATCGTAACATTGGGCAACTCATGGCAACCTCTGCATGGGTAAGCGTCTATCTAATCATGCCGTTTTGGTAGTGTGTTTGATTATCTGGTATCCTCCAAATAACTATTAACTACTGTGAAAGGCTTTACAATATCGATATAGTTAATTCAGTTAATATTTTTACAATAGTTAGTAGTTATTTCGGGCATAATAGATAGTCGAGCACCCCACCAAAGTTGCATGTTTAGATATACTTTTCGCTTATAGTTGTGTTAAGCATATTGTGATTACGGTGCCAATAAACTATACGGGATTTTATTATCCCCTCTTTTGCCGTGGGCGTCTTTCATAAATACCATGTACTTTGCTCTCAGTACAGCATTAGTATTTGTGCGCCGATTTTGTGATATAGCTGAATTAATCGTATCGATATTGCAAAGCCTTTTACAATAGTGTATAGTAATTTCCGAGATACTAGATAGTCAAACACGCCACCAAAGTCGCATGTTTACGTATACTTTTCGCTTATAGTTGTGTTAATCGTATTATGATTGCGGTGGCAATAAACTATGGGGAATTCGACTATAGTCTCTTTTACCATGCGTGTTTTTTGTAAATACTATACACTTTTCTCTCAGTATACATTTGATGGATGTTTGTTTGGAGCAGCTATGATCTTAGTTGCTTCTACCAAAATATTCATCAGGATCGGAGACATTTGTTATTTGAAACTTTCATGAAATCGATAGTCACTTGAGGCAATTACAATTGAAGAAGAAGGGCCAACATATGGTGCAGGAATATCAGATGGAAGGTAAACTTATGATAACAACGATAGAACTGCTAGTAAAACTTTAACCGCGTTATTCTCGAAACTATGTTTTTCAAAACGATGTACATGATTTCTCAACATCCAATGAACGAAGTGACTTGAAATTTGGCACACTTATTCAGCGTAATAGTAGTTCAGTCTTGAACGACGTTTTTCTTCTTAACACACGGGAAAAAAGAAACAGCGAAAATCACAGTATAAACCGCATAAAAAACAGGGTACCATACTTCATTTTACAGTGAAACAGAGTAATGTAAATCCTGTCCTACAAAAATGACGAATTTTCCTGTACACACTGAGATTTTTACAGTTACACTGGCTTATTTACAGTTCGGTATTGTGAATACATCAGTGTTTTCAGTAAAAATATTCAACTGTAAAATATTCAACTGTAAAATTTACCTCAGATCACTGATTTTTATACTGTACGCAAACTGCAAGGGTTACAGTGTACACTGCACTGAGTACAGAGTGATTCAGTAAATTTTACAGTGTGGCACGGTAGTTTTACTCTTCTTTCGACAGTTCGTGACGTTATCTGTGCACTTTGAGATTTTTACAGTTACACCGGTTTATTTGCAGTTTGCTATTGTGAATACATCAGTGATTTCAGTAAAAATATTCAACTGTAAAATTCCAATGCGATCACTGATTTTTATACTGCACGCAACTGAGACACGAGGTGAGGCACGAGGCCAGGACACAAAGGATTGCCAGTTAATAGTGCGTGGTTGATGGGACGCGGACATCGAAATTTGTGCGACAGGATTCAGGAAATTATAAAGAGAGATTTTTTTTCAACGGTACGTTCTTGTCTAATTAGGACTGGTCTCGCGCGTGGGGTGAGGCACGTGGCCAGGACACAAAGGATTGCCAGTTAGTAGTGCGTGGTCGATTGGATGCGAACGTCGAAATTTGTGCGACATAATTCAAGAAATCATAAAAAAGAGAGAATTATTTACAAAAAGGTACGTTCTTGTGTATGTGTCTGATTTTTTAATATTTTCTACACATTTTTTTCAAACTTCTTTTATGGATAAACTTTTTTTTGTGTGTCTACATAAACTCTGTCGATGTAACTGGCGCATTCATTGTATATAATACAGATTAACCAACTGTCAAATTACAAATTTTTGTAAATTTATATTACAGTGGTGAACTGTCAAATTTTTTTTTTTTGACTACACTGTATTTTGAGCACTGTGTTTCAGTAAATATCGCTGTGCAATCGCTCGAGTCCAATGCCAACTGTGTAGCCCCTGTATTTTGCACTGTTTCTTTTTTCCCGTGCACTTTTTTCATTAGTGGCTAACAATAATGATGTCATTGTTGCTTGGAAGATCGAAAAAAAGCTTCGAAATATTTTTCTACTGATTGAAATGCTATATCAAAAAAAGCTCGGTCAAGTCTTAGCCAATATTACCTATTTTAAGGGGGGAGTCTGGTCCAGCCCAGGTTTTTTGCCAATGATAAAATTTATTTTCGTTCGCGAAACTTTTGTTACATGTAAAGGTACATTTGAACAAGAAAAAACACCATTGAAAATTTGATTTGAGTATCTATAGATATAGCGGCCGCAAGCGGAGGGTCGGACGAAATCGGCTCAATTCCTGGAGTCCTTAGAAATTATCTGCAACATGAAATTTAAAAAACTGTCGTTAAAGTATGAATGTAGAATGCGCATGAACCACAGTTTGCAACAAAAAAATTGTTGATTGCAAAAATGGCGGACATGAAATGAAAATTAACGATTTAGATTTAAATCAACCTCAATTTAGAAATAACTTTGTCCTATAATAATCATTTTTCATAAGTCGAGGTTCATCCGCCTATAAATTTAATTTTCTTTTATTTAAACTTTGAATTAAGGGGCCAGTCAGTTTTGCTGTAATCAAATTTGACCAGTAAAATAACCTATTTTTTCTCCGTTGCAATAATCAATTGTAGCATTTAACTGGACGTCAGCCAGAAGTCTAGAAAGTCGAGATTCAATCTGAAGTTGATTCGTTTAAAAAAAACCACCCATTGCGCTCATTGTAAGAATACTAATGGGTACTGGAAATTCCGCATTATCCTCAGATCTGTCCGACCATTGACAACTTCCACGCTTAAATTTACGAGAGATGGAAAGCCTCGTTGGCGAACCGGCAAAATACCAGCTGTACTGTCGAACATAGATTTGGCATGCTGATGCGAAGGATGGAACTTGTCGCCAAGAGATCCTTGTTCTCGCTGTTCGTCCGCGCGCGGTGTGCAATTCCAATTAAGACGAATCGACGGCAATTATCTCGAATCACGCGAAATATTTGCAATTCTCGGTACACCCCTTCGTTGGAGCGGACAACGACGCGGTATCTTGGCCCAACGCGAACATTAATCTCTATTAGAGATTATTGCTGGCAGAAACGAGAGGGTATCTCGAGAGTGTTTGCTCGCGGCAACGATATTGGAAGAGACACGCCCTCCCATACCGATATACGCGCTGCTTTAAGGGGCCAGTCCACTTTGGAGCCACGAAAAAAGGCTATATTCGCGATTTTTTTGAGGATTTTATAAAATATATGAATATAAAAGTTGTTGGGCTTGATAAATAAAGTCTTGAAATACATTTAAAAAAATTTTTTATTCATTTTTATTCATTTTTAAGTACAAAAACTATAGATTAACGTAACGCCTCAAAAATAGGTGGGCTAGGTAGCTCGATCACAACTCGACAACGGCTTGTCTGAAACAAAAAAAATCAAAGTCCATTAGATTCAGTATGACACCAGCTACAAAATGACCCTCGGATATAACGTTTTATCAAAAAATAAAAAAATTGCAGATGAAAAACGAAAAAAGTAAAAAAAACGCGTTTTTCGCAAAAATAAGAGTAAAAAACAAAATTTTAAAACCACTGAGAGTCATCTTGTTGCGAATCATGTGGTTCAAATTTCAAGAGAATCGGTTTATTAGTTTTAGAGATACGATGGAGCTAGATTTTGAAAACGTTGTTTCGAGAAAAACGCGTTTGAAGTTTATACTATGAAAAACTCTTACCTAAACTCAATCGGCAATTCCTGCACCGGACAAAATCCCTTCTGATTGCTCATCACCGTCGATTTCTTCAAGTCTTGCTTGTTTTCGATTTTTTTTTATTTTTCAAGTGGACTGGCCCCTTAAGGAATCATCACAATGTAAAATTCTCAAAAAATAGATTTTTGCATTATCCGATATAATACACGGTTATAAACGTTCCGTCCAATTTTTAGATCGAAATTCGAATTATTTCGGTCGTCACAGCCTTTCTCAGAAGAAGTTATGGGTTTCTTAGAACTTTAAACGCGTTTTTCTCGGAATGGTGTTTTTCAAAACGGTAACAACTCTAAATGGCGAGTGTTCAAGCTATCCGTGTGAAATTTTAACAGAACATTCGTCACGTCATTCCTTATGTTGTTATGGAAGTTTTTTTTTAATATTCCAATTTTTTACGAAAAACTGTCGAAAAAGGCTAAATAAGATACTTTTTGTTCAAACCGCTGCCATTTTTTGCAAATTTCACTAAAAAAAGAAGCTCCATAGGAACGTAGCGGCTTTCCTACAGATTAATAATCATTTCGAAATTTTTGTTTTATTTTCACTCATCTTGAAGTATACGGCAGAGAGGTTAGGCATATATTTGTGACGTTCAAGTAACTACAGGATGTTTTTGGTGCACCGGCCAGTCCCCTCCCCTCAACACCCACCCACCCACCCACCCACCCACACACACACACACACACACATATATATATATATATATATATATATATATATATATATATATATATATATATATATATATATATATATATATATATATATATATATATATATATATATATATATCCACACAGAAAGTGTATATACAGAAAGAAACGGATGTATGTACTATAACGGGTCACACCTCATTACATTAAATTTGTAAGATCCGATACTCGACTAGGGAGCACATTATTAGGTTGGCAAGAAACTCTTTGCGTTTCATCACCAAAAATAAAGTAAAAAAGCAGTCTCGAAAAGGTATAAATACAATCCGATGGTGGATACAAAGAATAAAATTTATCATTCATTTCAAGACTACTTTTTTATTTTATTTTTGGTGGTGAAACGCAAAGACTTTCTTGCCAACCTAATAATTTAGACCGTTTCTATAAGTGGTGCGTTTTATTATAAATTCCTTCTCGAATTCGTGTACATCGAATGTGTCAGCGCCTATACATTGAAATTTCGCCGCTTTTTATCAGCGTTTGTTCTATCAAAAAAAGCGGATGGTGAAAAAATAGTTTTCCCCAAGTAATTTGAACGATCCTCTTAAGGGGGCAAATATATATAAATAGTAAAAAAAAAATCGGGATTTTTTTCCAACGCAGCTACTGGACCAATCGTTTTGAAATTTGTAGCGTATTTTATTGTACATTGGAAGACATGAAAAACATGTTTTTATCGATAATAAGTGTTCATCAGCAGCCTGCAGCCAATTGTTGCTGAACGAATTTTCCCCACGATGTCGAACTGCGGCAGCTATAGTTTTTTTAAATTGATTTGAAACAAAAAATTCAAAAACCATTACTTTCTATATGAAATTACGCTGTTGATAAACCAAGAAAAAGTTGAAAAAAATTGAATATTTTAATAATGGCGGCACTCAGAAAAAAAGATCGAATTTTCACCGAAAATTTTCGTGTTTTTTATGCAAAGATTGTTTAATTAAATGTTTTATTGAATATGGAGGTTTATCGACGAAGGTTTGCAAGTGTGTCTGAAAATGAAACTTTTTGTTGAAATGGATCAAATAAATCGTTTTTTTTATCGCTGCCGCAAAATTTCGAAAATTCGCTCAGCAACAATTGGCTGCTGGGTGCTGACGAACACTTATTGTCGATTAAAAAAAAATTCATGTCTTCTAATGTACAATAAAATGTCCTACAAATTTCAAAACGATTGGTCCAGCCGTTGCGTTGAAAAAAAATTTCGAAATTTTTCGTCATTTTCGTCCATTTATACGTATTTCCCCCCTTAAGTAACGCTTCAACACATTGAGACAGGTGCTGATAGCCCTTGCAAAAATAAAAGGTACCGTGATTGTCCCTCTATGTGCTAAATGTTCCCGTATGTGCCGCTGGAGCTCCGACATGTTCCCAGTATGAAACTTTTCCCAGAAATATATTTGCACACAACCACATAAATATATCTACATATAAATATGTATATACGAAGTATTCTCGTTGGAATGAACGACTGAAGGAGCAAACGAAGAGAACGAAAGTTCGCAGGTTCTCGAAAAAGAGCACAATATAAACAGGCAAGATCTTGGATCGTTGTGCAGTAGGTAAGACCAGGCTCCGAGAGACGAGACTACTCGTCGCTTGTTCTTATTTGTTTGTTACGGTTTCCTATCTACGGGGCTAATCGCGCCACGGGTTCGAGCAGGGCGTTAAAAAAAAAGAAACCTCGACTTCGCGGTCGCAGTGAACAAGGAATCTCGCAGTGGAATTCGTCCAGGCAGAAGTGGATCTTGATAAAACGAGACCGGCCAGTTCCCCCGAAAGAGTGGACCTTTGCGCCTAGCTCGCGCGTCAGTCTCACTTCTGTGGTCTTTTTGTCTATACATGCTTAAGGAAGTTTTAGGCGGCATCGGGGAGATGCGGTGCCTCGCGAACATGTCTCTGTCAGATTACCACTCGCGATAGGATACCGCTTTTCTGCTCGAACTGCAGCGAGAATCGCCAAATCCGCGAACGAACACGAATTTCCCGTCACGGATATGGAACTTTCTTGGCAAACGAACCGAGAGATTTGCTTCATTCCCGCGTGTCCAAACGCATCACGTTCTTTCGTGGAAGAAAGTCAGACACGAAGAGTATAAGGAGTTCCGCCTGGATGGCACACGGACAAAAAAGTGATATTGTACAGTTTTTTTTCTACAACGTCGAAGCTTTTTTTTACAAACATTTACTTAACTCGCTTCGTTCTGACTTTCCGGTTAAAGATTTGTAATCCATTTTTTAAGCATTTGCTGACATCCCATTGAGCAGAAATTATGCATACCTGTGTAACTTCGGTGATAATATGGTACCATGGAGCTGGTCTGATGATGGAGGTAGGAGGTGGTCAATGCAACCCCTTAAGGGGAGATATACACCTAGGAGCCGGAAAAAAGGTAATTTTTGTCATTTTTTTCAAGGAAAACTATTTGAAATGTCAGATTGGGGTGTTAATTATCTAAAAGTATATACATTCAAAAATATGTTTAATTTGATTTATTTAAAAATATCAAAAATATACAAGGATATTGTATGATCCTTGGAGCGTCGTAAAAAAATCTGCGTATACGGTACCCACTGGCGTTTCTTCAAAAATCATCTGAAAACAAAACCAAAAAGATTATTAAATTAGATACTATAATCTAGTACTTGTCATAGCCGATTTTGAAAATATCGATTTATGACAAAATGGCGGACGTTTGAACATAAATAGTGATTTTTGGGCCAAAAATTAGTTATTATTTTGCCTATAAAACAAAAACTAAGTAACGGAAAAAAAATCCTATGACAAGTACTAGATAATGGTGTATAGAATAACCACAAAAAACCTCAAGGCAATCGGTTCATTGGTTTTCGAGAAATTTTGGGTGCCGATTTGAAAAACGTGGTTTTGAGAAAAACGCGTTTGAAAATTTCGGAATGAATAAATCATGAAATTTGTCAACTTACGTGTAATCATCGATACCATGCCCAGAGTGTAGGTCTTCTACGGTCGACGGAGTGTCCATAGCTTCTAAATCCTCGACCTCGACCATCTAGGTGTATATCTCTCCTTAATGGCATATACTAGGACAGTCGGGTTTGTGCTCATTTGTTTTGTTATCATGCACTGAGAGATAAGTGTGTAGTATTTACAAAAAACGCGCATGGTAAAAAAGGTAAAGTCGAATTCCCTATAGTTTATTGTCACCGCAATCATAATTTGGTTAACACAACTATAAGCGAAAAGTATACGTGAACATGCGACTTTGGTGGCGTGTTTGACTATCTAGTATCTCCGAAATTACTATACACTATTGTAAAAGGCTTTGCAATATCGATACGGTTAATTCAGCTATATCACAAAATCGGCGCAGAAATACTAATGCTGCACTGAGAGCAAAGTACATGGTATTTATGAAAGACGCCCACGGCAAAAGAGGTGATAGTAAAATCCGGTATAGTTTATTGGCACCGTAATCATAATATGGTTAAGGGGTTACCCCCACTTGCGATTTTGAAAAGATCGATTTTTTTATTGCATTCTTTTGAAGCATAAGTATCCGGGCCCATACTTCTGTATGGGCCCGGAATAGATGACTCTATGTAAGTTTACAAAAAAAAATATTTTCTTCGTGTAAACTGAAATTGAAACTTTAAACGCGTTTTTCTCAAAATGGCATTTCTGAAGTCGGTGACCAAGATTACTCGAACACTAATGAACCGATCTTCTTGAAATTTTGCAGGCTTATTTAATACATAAAAATGTAGTCTTTAATCGTTCGATTTTTTTTTTCGAAAAAAAATGGCCGTTTTATAGCCGAAAAACGGCCGTTTTTTTTCGTTAAAATCGAACCATTAACTTTGACCGTCCGCCATTTTGGGAAAAATGAATATTTTTTAAAATTCTTCGATTAAAGACTAGTTTATACTTATATTTGACTAAATCCATCCGCATTTTTTTTCAGATGATCCACTTCGCCGCAATGTTGGTCACCGCAAACCGTGTATATAAAAACATTATTTCATTGACGGCCATTTGCCACTAAACAATGTAATATTTTTCAATAAAAAAATTACTGAAAGTTCTTCAAGATGTGTTCTTTAAGATGGTATATTGATCGATTAAAAAAGTTTTGTAGTTTTCTTTAAAAAAATTCATGAAAAAGGCCTTTTTTTGCGCTACAAGTGGGGGTAACGCCTTAACACAACTATAAGCGGAAAGTATATCTAAACATGAAACATTGAGGGCGTGCTCGACTATCTATTATCCACGAAATAACTACTAACTATTGTAAAAATATTAACTGAATTAACTATATCGATATTGTAACGCCTTTCACAGTAGTTAATAGTTATTTCGGGGATATTAGATAATCAAACACACTACCAAAATGGCATGATTAGATCGATGCTTAGTTGCGTTAACCATATTATTATTGCGGTGTCAATAAACTATAGGGAATTTAACTTCGCCCACTTTTACCATGGGCGTTTTATTATAAGTACTATGGACATTTTTCTCAGTGCAAGTTTGTACTGTTTATGTGGTTAACATTAACACTTGTTGAGTATAAATTTTAACAAGATCTTACGAAATGTGACTATACGCACAAAATTATGGTAATCGTATAGTGAAGACGTAAATCATTTGTGGAACTTGTCAATCAAATGGAGACAGCGGTACCACGCTATGATCGATATAGATATATTAGCGCATTAATTTATCAGTTTTTAAAATTCGATATTTCAAAACTATTGTGTTGCGCCAAAAATTCATTTAAGCAGTGACATATATTATCAAAAAGACCATCTGTGTAAAATTCCACCTATGAGGGATTCTCCGTCAATTCAGCCACTTTTTTTCGACCATCTCAGATCTGCCCCATAATTGGTTATATCAAAGTACTACTAAAAGGCATTCTATGTGAAATTTTTCAGATTTTTTAATTCAACATTTTAGAAAATGCCGTTTTTTTCCAAACGAATATATCTCGGAAACTAGAAGTAACTGAAAAAAATGTCTGTGCAGAAAAGTTGTAGTTTTGTGTTAGCTTTCGAGCGGACGACGTGAAATAATTTTTACGTTCCGGTAACGCTGATTTTTCACCAAAAAGGGGGGAAATTATTTTTTTTTATTAAAAAACGGCCATTTTTTTTGGCTGAAAAAATTACCGAGTCTTCCAGTATGTCTGACGATATTGCAAAAAAATCGCCAGAGAGGCACGAATCGAGGTTTTAGGGTAAAAAAAATTAAACCACACAAATTAATTTTTTTATACCGGAACCTCGCTCCGTGCCACTCTGGCGATTTTTTGCGATATCGTCAGACATACTAGAACACTCGGTAATTTCTTCAACCAAAAAAAAACAGCTGTTTCTTAATGAAAAAATTATTTCCCGCTTTTTGGTAAAAAAATCAGCGTTACCGGAACGTAAAAATTATTTCAAATATCCCGCTTGAAAGCTAACACAAAACTACAACTTTTATGTGCAGACATTTTTCTTCAGTAACTTCAAGTTTCTGAGATATGTTAAGGCGTTACCCCCACTTGTAGCGCAAAAAAGGCCTTTTTCATGAATTTTTTTAAAGAAAACTACAAAACTTTTTTAATCGATCAATATACCATCTTAAAGAACATATCTTAAAGAACTTTCAGTAATTTTTTTATTGAAAAACATTACATTGTTTAGTGGCAAATGGCCGTCAATGAAATAATGTTTTTATATACACGGTTTGCGGTGACCAACATTGCGGCGAAGTGGATCATCTAAAAAAAAAATGCGGATGGATTTAGTCAAATATAAGTACAAACTAGTCTTTAATCGAAGGATTTTAAAAAATATTCATTTTTCACAAAATGGCGGACAGTCAAAGTTAATGGTTCGATTTTAACGAAAAAAAAAACGGCCGTTTTTTTGGCTATAAAACGGCCATTTTTTCGAAAAAAAAATCGAACGATTAAAGACTACATTTTTATGTATTAAATAAGCCTGCAAAATGTCAAGAAGATCGGTTCATTAGTGTTCGAGTAATCTTGGTCACCGACTTCAGAAATGCCATTTTGAGAAAAACGCGTTTAGAGTTTCAATTTCAGTTTACACGAAGAAAATATTTTTTTTTGTAAACTTATATAGAGTCATCTATTCCGGGCATCAAAAAAAAACTGCACTTCAAATTGACTTCAAAAAAATGCAATAAAAAAAATCGATTTTTTCAAAATCGCAAGTGGGGGTAACCCCTTAATGTGGAAAAAACGGCTTTTTCTAAAATGTTGGGATCACTGCTCACAAAGACGGGCACAAAGCTATCCAAGCCGTTCTTTTTCCTCGAGCCTCGGTCGCGAATTTTTCGCTTTTTTTAATTCCTATTGTCTTGATGGACGATCTCGTTACGTTATCTGCCAAATACCGCCGCGGGCATAACGAGTGTTGAAGCCTCTCTGAGCCACGCGATACGTGTTGCGTTATTCTCGCGCCAGGAGTATCACGTTTCTTCGTTGAGGAAGATCGCGCGCCGAGAGCTGAAGCGGGAAAGAGTACCAAAGTATAATAAGCTTGTTCGGAGCTTGATAGAGAAACGCGCAGGAATTTCTCAAGCGAATTGACGCAACCGCACAGCATCGCAATCGCGCGCTCGCTATCTTTTTCTCTCTCTCATATTCCCTTGCTCTCCGTCTCTCGATCCTTAATCAGTCACCGTACTCCCTGACCACCAGCACGCTAGCTGCGAGCCTGGAGATTTTTTGGGTCCTATTCCCGAGGGCAAGAGAACGCGCGAGGGAGCGAGAGATCGGAAGGAAACGAGTGCGGAGCGATGATTGAAAACTCTATCTTTGGGCAACATCAGACCTCATCACGCCACTGTTTAAGGCTACCGTGCCAACGATAAAGCAGCCTCTTTGCTTCTGGTTACTCCGCGGGGATCTTCCCATTCGCTTCGTTCCTCGTTCCTTTCAGACCCGGAGCTTCTCGCTCGTCTGCTCCCGCGGAAGAATACGATTTTAAAAGGAATAAAGAATACAAGCTCGTTAACCGAATCCCTTTAGCGAACCGAGGATGCGCCACGTTAAACCGTGAAATGCAATCTTACGAAGCCGCGAGACTTTTTGCGCTCGTTGAATTTCTCGCTGAGTTTTCATCGGCGAACGTGTGTCTCGCGGAACGTGGGGCTTTGACGGATTTCGCATACACGTGCACTCGAAAAGTTTGACTTTACTCGAATCCCTAGGGGAAGAGAGAAAGAAACTTTGCCGAGAAAACGCCCGAAACCTTAAGGGGGACCCCCCTTAAGGTTTTGGGCGTTTTTTTGACAGGTCGAAAAAAGTCGCCTTTTACATTTTTTGGTCTGCTGGATTATTTATTTGGGATTTGGAAAGAAGGTATGTTATTGAGGTATTCCTTGCGCGGAGGGCCGTGTTTTGTGGGGGCATAAGAAGGGCCCTTCTGAATCATCGATAAATTACAGTGGCACTTGATGAAAATAAGTCACAAGCAATTATTATACCCAACGATAAACTGGAATGCAAAATTTCGCGAAAGTTCAGTAGATTTCGATATTTTGACACTTTCTCTGAAAAGTCACGGCTACGAAAATTCTTCTGCTATTCACATTTTTCTAAGTTAGATTCTTTCTAATTAATAGTTTCGGCAATTATGCAGTTTGAGGACTTTTCCGAAAAACGACGGAAATTTTTTTTTTGCCGTGAGCTGCTTTATTTGGTTGACATTGTTGATATTCCGTCAGGGAAGGCTGACATTTTTTATTTTTTCCATAAGTTATGGGGTTTTGAAGTTGCCGGAAACACGTAATAAGATAGGGCATTTTCTAATAGGTATTTCGAAGCCTATATTGAAGGTGGGAGGTGGGGGGATTTATGAAAGAAACCTTCCTGAATACAATGCCGAAGAGAAATTGTGGTAGTCACTTCCCCCTCTTCCCCGGCAGCCGTTGTTTGCGTTTGTGTGGATTGTTATAAGGGCCCCAAAAATTATCAACGTAGTACAAGTGTAGTTCATTTAAATATATTTAAAAACTACGTTTGATGTCTTTGGGGGGGGGGCTCTGCCCTTACACCCAGAAGGGGGTTGCACGCCCCCCCCCCCCCCCCGGACCCCTACGTAGCGGCATCAGACACCTTCCGCACACAACACACAAAAACAGAGGGGGGCAGGGGTCTTTAGGAAGGCTTCTTTTATAAATCCCCCCACTTCCCACATCCAATATAGATGTTCCGAAAATGTTCGAAAATACGCTATTTTATAACGTGTTTTCGTGAACTTCAAAAGTTTATACCTTTTTATGGGCGGGTGACCGCCGCGATTTATTTTCGGCATTGCATTTAGAAAGGCTTTTTTTATAAACAGCCCCACCCACCACCCCCAATATAGGCTTTGAAATATTTAAAAATGCCCTATTTTATCGCGTATTTCCGCGAACTTCAAAACCCCATAACTTATGGAATTAATGGAAAGTGTTAGCCCTCCCCGACGGAATATCACTTAATATAATTGAAAAATAAAATTTCCCGCCGTTCACGGTGAAAAAAATGCCGTCGTTTTTCAGAAAAATCCTTAAACTGCATGAGTACCATAGATTCTTTAAACATTCGGTAAAACCCTGTTTTCATTGACGTTCGGGAATCTTTAGGTTTTTTGACACGCGTGAGCATTTCATATCAGGTATCTAGAGTTATTCAGTGTATAAATTATTAGATAGAACTGTGGCCAGTGTGTCATCTCCATAAAGCGCCGTATAAATGAGACGATTTTTAGAGTCGTCATTTTTCGTTAAAAGGTCGGTATTGGCTTGAAATTTTACCATTTTACGGGGATGTATTTTTACTTGATCATGGACGAAAATCAGTTAATTGTTCAATATTCGAGCTCGTGAAAGGAATACCTTAAGCGTACATTGAACTTATTTCGGGTCAATTTTTATTTCAAAGAATGAAAAATTAACAACGTTATTGGGGTATTATAGAGCCTCGCTATTGAACAATGTGGTCCAGCGGCCGGATTGATTACTTCACAATGGTTGGTCTGAAAAGTAACAATACGTTTATTTTATAATCTATAGAAATGTAGTTCTCATTGCACCTAGTTGTGTGTTAAAAAACCAAAAATTCACCAAACAGCGAGTGTTAAAAAAACTTTGGCGAAATTTCTACTTGAAAAAAACCAAATCTACTTGAAAAACTTTGGCGAAATTTCTACTTGAAAAAAACCAAATGAAAAAAACGGCTACGTATAACGATAATTACTGCAAATACGGATTTTTTTTATTGAAAATCGGCCAACTATAGCTAAAGTTATGATTCTGGCAGGTAGAGAAAAGTTGTTTCGAGAAAAAGACGATTGAATGTTTCAGTATACGTAAATCGTTGGGCTACCTGCTCTCACTTATTCGTCTGTAACTTGGTCAATTTTTAAGATTTTAACTTGAAAATTCTCTCAAATATTCTTGAACATGTATACTCTCAGCAAATATCAGAATTTTTTTTTGTTCCGTCACAGTAGTGTCTTGCCTCAAGAACCATCTATATCCGTGTGTCTAGTCCTCTGACCCTGCCTCTTCTAATGCTCCAGACAATAGCTCGACTGCAGTGATATACCTATACCTAGAATGTAAATAAAACAAGACACACGTACGTATA